>SKCR01005193.1:0-177103 GCA_019454045.1 Zanthoxylum bungeanum | reverse complement strand
CGGTTATACGCATAAAATTTTCTTGTGTCGACTATAAAGATACCAAACGAATGATTGAGCTGATTCTTAAACCATCGGACTCGTTTTTCCAAGACGAACAACTTTCGCGTTGAACAATTTTCAAAATTTGTATCAGAAGGGCTTCAAAAATGTGACATTTCTAGAAAGTTCCATGATAGGGGCCTGATTGTAATTTTCCGGGGTCAGAATGTAAATTCCAGAAATTTCTTTATAAATACCCCATAGTTTCTGCATATTGTAAAAGTGGCAAAACATTTCATTTTCCCTCACTCGACCCCTCCCTCGTTGTTTTGGAGATTTGGTGGCGCCGGCGGCCAAATGGCCACCACCGGTCGGCGCGCCACCACTGGAAGATGCGCCGAAACTCCCCCAACCTCCAGCTGCCGGAGGCCGGCCAAGGGACGCCGGAATCCGGCGAAATGACGTGAAGAATGGCGCGGTAATGGGTTAGTCGATCCCGGCTCGTGGCTTCGTTTCACGGCCCGATCACCCACCGAATCGAAGCTCTCGGAGAGTACTACAAGGCTGCGGTGTTGGTTTTGCGGAATGACGCTTGGTTTCGCGCGAATCGAGAGAAGAATATTCAGATGAATAGTGACCCATGATGAACAGTAACTCCGATCGGAATTCCGTCGATTCCAGCGCGTTCGTGGGATCGTTTGGAGTCTGTATATGGCCTCGAAATCTCGGTAAGACCTTTCGGTAAAAATCCGCAAATTTCAAGTTTTATGTTAAATGTTCGGATGTATCCAGTAGTTTCGTAGAGTAACGTAATGATATAGAATTAATTGTTTTAGTATTAGTATATTGAGTATGAGCATTTGGTAGAATCCGAGTGAAAACGGAACGAGTTTGATCGATCCGAAAGAATATGTAAGTTTTCGATAAAAGTGAGTTTTTATGTATAAGATGTGTTTTGGTTTTAATGATGGTTATGAATTATATATGATATTACGAGAATGTTTGGATAAATCCGGGTAGATTGGAGCATTCGAGACCTTTCCGTAGCATTCGCGGAAACTTTTTCGGAAGATTTTCCAAAAACGCATAAACCGAGGATTCAAGTTAATTAGTGGCATGAGTTAGTTTGTAATGGTATTTTTAAGAATGATAGAATTGAAATCATTGAAATGGAATTTGAATTGGTTATTCCTGAAAGATCCAGGTTTTTATTGTAGTTTAGTCTAAAACTCTGTAAGTCGTGATTCTAACGGCACTTCGCCATTTATTTTGACAGATGTGACTAGGAACCGGAGTGCTTGCGAAGCCAGGTAAGTAACCCATGCGATGAGTGCTTGAATGTTGATTTATGATTAAAAATATATATTTATGTGTATATATACATATAGATTATTGAAGTGTTTGGGTTAAGACGAGAATATATAAGAGGTAATATCGAGAAAGAAGTTTGTGATTATGTACAGTTAGGTAATCGACCTTCACAGGTAAGGATTTTTGTTATCTCTATGA
Source organism: Zanthoxylum bungeanum (assembly GCA_019454045.1). Taxonomy (NCBI): domain Eukaryota; kingdom Viridiplantae; phylum Streptophyta; class Magnoliopsida; order Sapindales; family Rutaceae; genus Zanthoxylum; species Zanthoxylum bungeanum. The sequence goes on along the minus strand of SKCR01005193.1, from coordinate 175,612 downwards.
TCTGAAGTGAGTAGTTTGATGATGATGTATGTATGTATGTAATGTATATATTGATGCATGTAACTACATGGACTCGTAATGGTATGTATATGTATGGATGTATGTGATGGTATAAACCTATATCGATATAAACGCATATGTATAAATGAATATGGAAAGGTATAAGTATATGAACATGTATTTGTGTATGCATATAATGTTAAGACATGAAGATTGGTAAAGGCTATGATACGTGAAATTGAAGTAATACGTATATTCGTATGTTTGGAATATGTATGTACGTGAGTGATGAATGAAGTTTTAGAGTGTTTGTTTTGGATGTGCTTATGTATGAAAAGTTGTGCGATGAGTTTGGTGTCTCGTGATATGTATGTATTGTTTGATTGTGTGTCTTCTGATGTATTGGTTGTTAAATGTGCTTCGTGGTTGATTTTATGATGATTATATGTGTAAACCAGCCGTATGTATGTATTGTTGGATGGTACGATCTTTGATGTATCGATTGATATGTGTGGTTCTTAGTTGGTTGCGTGATGACTGTAAAGATGCTTGAGTGTGTGTGTATGTATGATTGAACTCGTGATATGTAAGGATTATGTATGCTTATAGGAGATGAATGGTTGATTTGAAGTTGATGAGAATATAAGAGGTTATAAAACATATTTTTTAAGTTGTAATGGTATGTACAACTATGTATAAGTATTACGGTATTGTATTTGCATGTATATGTAAGAAATGTTCTACAATATGTGTGAATGTATACGAAACTCAAGTGTTAAGCTATTGTAAGGTTATCATAGATTAAAGGAAGTTATGGAAAGATTGTTTTGATATTAAAGAAGAGGTTTTGGTATTAAAGATAGCCTATAACTGAACAGAAAGAAGTTTGTTAAATTTAATGATTTGATAATATTTCAAAGATATTCAACTGTGATAAGTATTAATGTGTGACTTCATGTTTGACATTGAAATGGTTTTAATGATATGTGACGTACTTTGTGGTTTCGAATCTATTTTTCGTGTGCTTTGAATGTCTAGTTACTATATTGACAATATGTAAATATGTAAATATGAAAATTTGATATAGGTAAAATATAAAGGATAATAGGAAGCTGATAATTCTAGGACTCGTAAAAAACTTGTAAATTCTTAAAAACTTCTAATGTAGGTGATTTGTATGTTTTGTTCGTAGTGCTGGCATGATTACTTACTGAGTTTCTATAACTCACACCAAACCAGTTGCTAGTTTTGCAGGTTGGCTTCTAGATTGGTCAATCACTAGAGCTTTGGAAGTCACTCGAGACGTGGATCACCCAAGCGGCAGTCACCCTCGCAAGTGTCCTGGATAAGCTTTAGAAGTGTAGGATTTGGAATTAATATTTTATTTATCGTGCCGAGCACGCTATTTGTAAATATTAAGTAAATGTTTTGATTGCTGATGATGTGGTGGGCACAGAGCCATTGAGTGTTGATAGATGATGTGGGCGGACCCCTTAAGATATGGTTTTGATAAGATTTTTGTGGACTTAAGGTCCTATGATTGGTTTGATGTTTTCTTATATTTTGTTTGATGCTAGACTGCGATCCAGGTTGTCCAGTTTTAGGATACATCATGCCGAATTTTTGGTAAATTCAGAGGCTTATGGATATGGGTCAATCCTGTCTCCTGCCGGTAGCATCCTGCCTCTAGCGGGGTGTTACAATTTAGCAAAATAAATATTTTGCTATCCTTTTTCTAATTAAACACAAATATAATAATTTCCCTCTTAATTTTTGATATTCTCAAGTCTAATCACAATATTTGATGCCATTAAAACTTATGTGACTATTCATCACTTACCTTCTTCATAATTGAAAATATTATGGCTATTTTTCAATTAATCAAATATAACTTAAATATGACATCAAATAAATCTTTTATATCTATATAATCTAAATTTTATCCATGTGTTTATTTATTTTTATTTTTTTTGGAATCATTGGAAACCCCGCCACCAAACCATCCCTTTCGGGCTTAAGCGGAGCGGGTAAAACCCCCGACTATCCTAGATTCTTACAAGAAACACACTCTCTAAATTCGAATTCATGACCTCAATGTGAGATCCTGATTCCTACACCACCAAGCCATTATGCATGTTTCAGTGAAATTAAACCATCTGATTCACCAAAAATATTATATACATAAATCACAATTTTACTAAATGCATATCACTCTCAATTTGGATTAAATATGACAACCTCCCTTCCTCTTGCACACAAAGAGTCAAAAGTTCATTAATTGACCATTTTTCCTTATGTGTGTTGTAGGAAATTTTGAAAGGTCCATATTCATTAGGCAGATAATTAAGGATAAAGTGAACCAAAAAATATCAATTTCCAAGGACTTTAGTTGTGCAGCCAAATCCCCCATTTCCATAATGTGCTCACGCACTCCTTTGGTGCCATTAAATTTCAATGATGACAATTTATTCATTAGAGTGTTTGAAATTGCCTTGTCAGATGTCTCAAATTGCTACTCAATAGCAGTAAGGTAATCCTTCACCCTAACACAATCAGGAATAGAACCATGAATGTTTTTCCCAATATAAGCCTTAATGAGCATCATACTTAAGCGTTTAGATCGCTCTCACTGTTCAAAAGACGCTCTCTCTTATTGTGTGCTCAACTCCGTAGGCATTGGTGGTTCATCCACTCTAAATGTTAGGTCAAGGTCCATGCACCCTAATGTAAGGAGAATTTTCTCCTTTTAATCCTTAAAATTGTCACCATTCAAAAAAAGGGATACAAGATGGATCATAATTGGGAACCACATTAGGTTGAACAACTACAAAACAAATAAATAAAAGACTTACATACAATAATTGAAGCATGAAATACATATATGGAAAATCTACCCATGTAAATTTCCAATACAAATAAGTCAATGTATCATTATAACTATCATGTGTTCAAAATTATAACACGTAATAGATTTAATTCTTGATAACGGGACTAGCATCATATTTTACTAATGCATAATTTTTTAGGCATGTGGGCAACTATATATATTGTATTTAGCAAAATAAATATTTGGCTATCCCCTTCTAATTAAACACAAATATAATAATTTCCCTCTTAAATTTTGATATTCTCGTGTGGAAATCACAATATTTTAATGCCATTAAAACTTTTGACACTATTCATTACTTACATTCTTCATAATTGAAGATGTTATGGCTATTTTTCAATTAATCAAATGTAACTTAAATATGACATCAAATCAATCTTTTATATTTATATAATCTAAAATTTTATCCATGTGTTTATTATTATTATTATTATTATTATTATTATTATTATTTGAATCGTTGGAAACTCCGCCACCGAACCACCCCTTCCGGACTTAAGCGGAGCGGGTAAAACCTCCGGCTATCACAGGCTCTTATAAGAAACGCACTCCCTAAATTTGAATTCAGGACCTCAAGGTGAAATCTTGATCCCTACATCACCAAGCCATTATGCATGTTTCAGTGAAATTAAACCATCTGATTCACCAAAAACATTATATACATATATCACAATTTTACTGAATGCATATCACTCTCAATTTGGATTAAATATGACAAGTCATATGCAATACGCTACTGTACAAAATTATAGAACATTCACAACTCTGTGTGAAACTTTTAGTTCAATTCAGTTTCAACTCTTCTACTGGAATATGTATGTAATAAATATTCTTAAAGATCAAAAACACATACTGTGCGCAAATAATATTAATTGAAAAAACTCCAAAATCGTCTCGTATGCATACATAAATAGTATTGTAATGGCAATGATGATAAGGAAACTATCATCAACATGACTAATAAGAACAAGGGCTAACTATTTTCTTTCTTTCTTTTTTTTTTTTTTTAATTAAAATAAATTCTCAAAGTGCCTAAAGTCAAAATTGTATTTTTTGAGCAATAATATGACATAATTTGCTTTATATAATAACTCTTAAGCATGCTTATCAATAAATTAACCTTCATCATGGAAACTATCCATCAGAAATGTGTCTCTATTTTTTTAACCATGGTTTTTGTTATAACTGTCAGTGTTCCAATAAGATTTATCGACGGAAATTTATTCATCCATAAATTTTGTTGGTAATCTGACAATTTCTTCTAGTTAAATGAGCTCATATAATAAGAAAATTGATGTAAGATGGAAGGCAGATACCGTTTCAAATCACAAGAGAAAAAGATAATTGTCACAATAAAGAACGTCAAATTATGACAAACATAAATCATATAGGGAAATTAAACTCAAATATTATTGATGGAAAAAAAAATAAAAACTCGTTAGATTACAACCTTTCTTATATTAATCTATTTTAGATTCCACTCAAATAAGTTAAATAAATTCAAATTATAATTCGATTAAATTAGAAACTACGGCTCAAATGTATGAAAATTTAATGAAAAAGTTAAAATAAAATGCAAAATTAACTCAGAATAAGAATTCCTAAATTATATAATATTTGGACAAGGATTAAAAGACGAATGTGCAAGGAAAGTTGCAAAACTATTAATGGAACAAAGTAGTGATATATGTATTGGAGTACTCTTTTAATAAAAGAATCATAATGAATTTGTTATTTTAAATTAAAATTTAATTGAATAAAATAACTTCTCATATACACATACCCAGTCTCTATTACTACTGATTTGATTGATTCCAAACTATCATTATGTGTTCATTCATTATTTTATGAATACATTAACTCTACTCTTAATGAAATTATATCTATCTTTTATGACAAAAAGAAAAAATCTATTGAAAAAACAATATATCATTGGCCACATCGAGCTTAAATACCAAACACATCATATAATTATTTTCTAAATACCATCCAATGAATCACTCAATACCCTAACCTGTCTTATACACCAATTGCAAAGAGCCGTCCATCATTTAATTGAAAGAAGCAATAACTGCTCCCATATATGATCGATCTGATCTGATGAGAGGGTCAAGGGTCGGAGATCTGATTGGAATTCAACCGGGGTCGGAGATCTGATTGGAATTCAACCGGGGTCGATCCAAGATTCGGTCTGGCGAGATCAATGGTCAGAGATCTCATTGGAGAAATAATAAAAAAACCAGACTAAAAACCCCAAGACCCGAACCGGGTCACCGGTTGAACCGGCCGGGTTGACAGGTTTTTGGCCGGTTCATTGCCGTCGGGTTCACATGGATCACTCCACTACAAGAAAATGGACTTTTAGCGTCCAATACTTTAGCATCGAATCCAATTTCGACGCTAAAGGTGATTATTAGCGTCGAAATAAATATTCGACGCCAAATATCAAGATTTTAGCGACGAACTTCATTTTCGGCGCCAAATGTTCTACTTTTATCGTCGAATAAGATTTCGACGCTAAAAGTACAACGTTTAGTGTCGAAAATTATTCGACGCTAGAGTTTTTTAACTATTCCAATAATCTTTGACGTCAACAGAAATTGGTACGCTAAAAGTTGTACTTTTAGCGTCGAAAAATGTATTCGACGCCGAAAACTTGACATTTAGCGTCGATACATTGCGTCGCTAAAGGTTTATGACGATACCACCGACAATCCATTTATTTAGAGTCCAAATTAATTTAGACGCTAAAAATCAAACATTTAACGTCAACATAGGAGTTTCGACACTAAAAATCAGACATTTAGCGTCGAAATAGGATATTCGACGCTAAAAATAGATTAAAATGCAGAATGCCACCGACCATTCTCCCCCTCTGCTTTTTTCTCTCATCCTCTTCAATCTCATCATCTGCAATCTGAGACTTTCTCCTCTGCAACCTCATACTCTCTCTACAAATTTTAAATAGAATTGTAATTAATTTTCCATAAGGTAAATCTTCTTTCATATTTCTTTATTATTTTTCTTTTATTTGCAAAGAATAATTATATATCTCACTTAAGTATTTCAGTTTAATCTTAGTAAAAAAATATGGTTTTCATTTTTTATGATTATGTTTATTATATACTTTTTGTTAGTGGTTTATGATTCATATATGTAGATTAGTTAATTAACTAAATATATTTTTTCTGTCAACTAATTAATACAACTAAATATATATGTATATGCTTAAATAAATAATTAATGAATTAGTTAATGTGATAAGTGTAATATGATGTTTAATAATTATATTATTATATTTAGGTATTTGGCTGAAATGGATAGAAATTGGATGAGCTCGCTGGATAGATTGAGTGTTGAATACCGTAATGGAGTGTATGAGTTCATGGAATTCGCAAAGCACATTGATGCAAAAGGTCGTGTTCGATGTCCATGTACAAATTGTTTGAATTGGAAAAGGAAACGGTTAGATGAAGTTCATAATCATTTATACATGCCGTGAATATCACCAACTTACCGTACGTGGATTTATCACGGTGAGCAGTATAATTCTCAGTCACGATTTATTGATTCCGGTGAAGTGAGCAGTAGTTACAATCAACCTACAAACGATGAGATAACCGATACTTTGCATGACTTACAAGGTCCACAACTTGGTCATAGTGTTAGTGGTGACAAACCAGTGTTAAGTGGAAATGATCAAAATTTATTTAGTGAACTAGTTGATGAGGCAAAAAAAATTCCATTTGAAGGTGCTGGAATGTCGATCTTGAATTTCGTTGTGAAATTATTACACATTAAAGTGATCAACAGAATGACCAACAAAAGTATTGATATGATGCTAGAGTTACTAGGGCAAATGTTACCGTTTGGAAGCGAATCGCTTAAGTCGTATTACGAGGCAAAGAAAATATTGTGTGATCTGGGAATGGGGTATGAATCCATTCATGCTTGTAAGTATGACTGTGTATTATTTTATGCCGAGTATGAATCACTTGAATATTGTCTGATATGTGGTGAAAGTCGGTACAAAGTTCGTGGTATGGGGAAGAAAGTGCCTCAAAAGATGTTGTGATATTCCCATTAACGCCCAGGTTGCAGAGGTTGTTCATGTCACGACACACAGCGACTGACATGATATGGAATCATGAAAAGAGGATCGGTGCGGAAGGCATACTTAGACATCCTGCAGATGGAACCCAGTGGAAGAAATTTGATGACATGTACCCTCGTTTCGCTGAGGACCCCCGTAATGTCAGGTTAGGTCTTGCTTCTGATGATTTTAACCCGTTTGGGAATATGTACAACTCTTACAACATGTGGCCCGTTATTGTTATTCCATATAACTTACCTCCATGAAAATGTATGAAGGATCCGTTCATGTTTATGTCATTACTTATCCCTGGTCCATGTTCCCCTGGTAAAGATATGAATATTTACTTGAGACCATTGATCGAGGAGTTACAAACATTATGGAATGTGGGTGTGCATACCTATGATGCAGCTTACGAGTAGTATTTTCAAATGCATGCCGCATTATTATGGACCATTAATGATTTTCCAGCTTATGGTTCATTATCTGGATGGAGCACTAAGGGATACATGGCATGTCCAGTTTGTACGGGTCAAACACCTTCGCAACGATTACGGAATAAAATAGGATACACAGGGCACATGAGATTTTTTGAGTTGAGTCATCCTTGGTGGAGGAGTAAATTATTCAACGATCAACAAAAACCTCAGAGTATGCCCAGTCCATTGTCTGGATTCGACATAATTTGCCAACATCAACATCTTAGAGATAGCACACCAGGGAAACATCCTAATAATAGAGATAAAAATCGAAAATGTCAACCTGAAGAGTTGAATTGGACAAGAAAGAGTATTTTCTTTGAGTTAGAATATTGGAGGACTCTGATTTTGCGACATAATTTGGATGTAATGCATATAGAAAAAAATATATGTGAGAGTTTAGTGGGCACACTCTTCAATATTCCGGGTAAGACAAAAGACATTGTAAATGCTAGATTGGACCTACAAGATCTTAGAATTCATAGTGAATTACATTTACAGGTCACTTCTCGAGCTCTTATTAAGCCACCTGCTAGTTACGTGCTAACTCAATCAGAGAGAAAATCATTTTGTGATTGGCTGAAAATGGTTAAATTTCCTGATGATTATGCATCGAATATTGGGCGTTGCGTCAGAGATGATACAATAACGGGGTTAAAGAGTCACAATTGTCATGTTCTTCTCGAGATTCTCCTTCCTGTTGGCATTCGACCTTATCTGCCCTCGAATGTATGTGACGCCGTACTTGGTCTATGTGGCTTCTTTAAAAAATTATGTCAGAGGATATTAACCACATCTGTTATTGACGAACTTGAGCGAGGAATCGTGATAATCTTGTGCAAGTTGGAGTGAATATTGCCACCACCGCTTTTTTTGATGTGATGGTACATCTGGCCGTGCATTTACCAATGAAGCTAGGAAGGGAGGTCTTGTCCATTACAGATGGATGTATCACATTGAGAGGTACTATACAGTTTTAATATTACATTCTTAAATTTTTGTGCATTAAATTTATTATTAATGGCAAACTTGTTGTCATATCTGCAGGGCTTTGGGACATTACAAACAATATGTGAAAAAAAAGGCGCGACATGAAGGGTCAATAGCAGAGGCTGTTGTAATTAGTGAAGCAATAACATTTTGTTCGATGTATATGAAGAATATTGAAACTCATTTTAATCGTCGACCACAAAACTATAATGGAGATGCAAGTAATACGTAAGATATCACAGTGTTCCGTCAAAATTGCAGACCGTTTGGAGCAGTAGGTGTCAAATTAATAACATTTGAGGAAGCTCAACGTGCCCATTGGTTTATATTGAGTAATTGCGATGAAGTGCAACCGTATTTAACGTAAGTCTTTTGGTGCATAAATGTATTTTTTTGCCATACATTAACGTAATTCATTATTTATAGACAACATATTACAATGCTACAATGTGGTGGTGACCATAACGTTGATGGAAGACACAAAAAAGAATTTCCTAAATGGTTTGAGACAACTGTAAGTCCTAACATTGTCTATTTATTTTTATCCTAACAGTAAATATTTCAGTTTGTTATATTAACACATACATTTCTCTCATTGTTAGATAAACAACCAAGTGTAAAATGGTCAACTGGACTCGTCATCCTCGTTGGTTTCCTTGGCTTATGGACCTCAAAAGCAGGCTTACGAATACAGTGGATGCATTGTGAACGAAGTTAGATTTCACACCGAGCAGCGAGGTATTTCACATGTCACTCAGAGTTATGGAAGTGTAGTCCAAGGAAAACACGGCTCAGATATTATTGACTTCTACAGAGTGTTGCAATCAGTCATTGAGTTGATATACAGACCCAGACGACGTATTGTGCTATTCGAATGAAAGTGGTTTGACACAATGCCAGAAAGAGTAGAATTCAAGTTAGTAATCATCTAACGTCAATTAATGTTCAACGTTATTGGTACAAGAATGATCCATATATTTTTTATACCCAAGCACGATCTGTGATATATATATATGATCCAAAGCTAGGAAATGAATGGATGGTGGTAGAAAAGTTACAACATAGGGGCATTTGGGATACGCAGGAGAAAGATAGTACTAGTGTTGAAGTTTCAGATGAAGCACAACAAGTCTCCGACAACTTTGAAGTTCTTGAACAGATATTTCATTTATCAAATATCACCGTTACTGAAAATATCACGTTAAGTCGAGAAAATACAGATGTTGAGATAATTCCTTATTCACAAGTTAGCGTGGAAGCAGCAAATGAAGAAGAATTTGAAACTGAAGATGAGTCCGATACCAGTCATGGATCCTCAATACCGAAGATATTAGTGACTAATCTAGTTAGTATATGATGTGATTGATGAATAATTTTTATTATTATAATGAATGATTATTTTTATGAATTATTATTATAATATGGTTGAATGATTGTTGTTGTTATTAATAGTATAATTATCATATTATTATTATTATTATTAATGTTAGACATTTAGCGTCGAAAATAAATTATTCGACGCTAAATGTCTAACACTTAGCGTCCAAATAATAATCGACGTTAAATATTAGACATTTAGCGTCGAAAATTCCTATCGACGCTAAATGTCTAACGTTTAGCGTCGATATGAGGTAATTCAACGCTAAATAAAAAAAAATTTCCCTCGAAAATTACCCTGTTTTTTTATAGCCGCCAACGTTTTAGCGTCGAATTATTCAACGCTAAAAGTAAAATAGTTCGACGCTAAATGTTCCTTAAATCCTTAAAACCAGATGCTCTTTCTTTCTCGGCTCTACATTGAAACTCCTCCAAGATTCTCTCATCTCTTTTCTTCCTCATTTCCAGAATTATCATATTTTGTAGTGGCTGAAGAAGACTAGGAGGAAGGCTCGGTTTGCTTCATTGGAGAAGATTAAGGAAGGTGAGAGTTGCTAGAGATAATTAAATTCGATATTATGTTCTCTCTGCTCACCACTCTCTTTCTTTGCACAAAAACAACAAACAAACACTCATAGACATGCACCCATCTACACACACCTATAGACTTTGCAGAAAACTAGTCTAATGGATTCTTTAACGTTCTTTGTAGTATTGTATTTTGTCATATCGGTCATTTTGTTCTTTAATTCGCGTGTGTTTGTGTCAAACACCATTGTGGAATTTGAATTGAGGCTTTTGAACAGTTTCATTGATATGACATTGTGGAATTTGAATATCTGAATTTGAATTGAGGAATTTGCTTTGGTTGATTGGGAAAAATATTTTTGGGATGGAATTTTCCTATGCTCGTAATGGGCATAAACATTAGGAGAATTTGATTTGCTTGATTTTAATGTGTTAAGGATATTATATGTCATGATAAGTTATGATTGATTATGAGAGAGGTTGAGTTTTGTATAATTGGGTGTATATAAACGCATGTTACTTACGGATAGCATTGCTGCTGTTCTGGAAGTCCAGAACAGCTGGACTTTCAGAACAGCAGCACTACTGTCTATTCTGCTGTTTGTGGCTGTTGGAGATTTTGGTAAAATGCCGCACATAACAACCTCAGTTGTTTTTCTATAACTAGCATCAGCTAATTGAAATGGGAAAATCCAAGCCAATGTCATAATTTTCATATAGTAGCAGGCTTGTTATGATGATTAAACAATAAATCTGAAACTTAAAATTTCAACCACGATGTATGTGTCCCACTACCACAGTCTTCAATCATGGGAAAATATATAGAAAGGAAGTTCTTAATGCTTGGATTGCAACACCAATAATCCAAACTATGATATCCTTCGGATCAACAACAATCAGTTTGCACGTCACTGAAACCTTTTATCATTTTCATGTTTAGCAGATTTTATAGTTTAGAATATCAACTAATAAGAATCTCATTGATATACCAAGTGTTAGAGGCTCAGTGATTCTCTAAATCATGCTTTACTTGTATTGAGCAGTCCATGTGTAATGATAAAAGGTTATATGATTATTAAAATATTGAAATGTCATTAGCATCATTATGATTATTTTGTTTGTCATTCATACTGTCGGAATTGTTATTTTACAGATGGCATCGGGCAATCGCAGACGGGCTAATGCGACTCCATCTACATCAGCAAAGACATATGCCTCTGTTGGAATCTCTGCTACCACAGGTGAGTCATATACATCGAAGGGTCGAGGACGCACCCGTGGCCTGGGGTTGGCTAAGCACATTAAGGCTCACGGCCATATCCGGATTGAGATATCAGATGATAGACAAAGACAAGTCGGACAACATAATTCAGCGTATACTACAGCCATAGGTGCTACAGCTCGGTTTGAAGCTCCCCCACAATCTTTTCTTGGAGAAAGATACCGTGGGAGACGAAAATCAACCAGCTATTCTCTTCGTTACTTGTGAGTTTCCTTACGGTATTAAGTTTTTGATATTGTTTGTTAGTTAAAATTTTTATTTTATACTCATTTTTACTCGGTAAATTTTAAAATAAACAGAAATTTATAATTCTCTTTGTTTTCGGTACTTACAGTGTTGTTAAATACAGGATAAATGTCACGAAAATGCGGAAAATCAAAGTCACTTGCGTTTTAACCACCGTGGAGGTCCAAAGCCATTTATCCAACATCGTGTCGAACATTCTGAGGTAAATATATCCTAATGTGAAATTTAACCGTTAATTATTTTTACTAATGTGGAATAATACTAAATGTATTTTCTGTTTTTAACAGAGTAGCACAGATGAGGTGCAATCATTTCCAGATTTTTCCGAGTGACGCATTACAATGAGAATAACAAATGGATAAATGAAGAAGCCGAACGTTATTATGTAAGTTTAAGTTTTTAAAATAAAATAATTATTATTGTTTATGTTAATTTTTTTTTCAAATTCTAACATTAACTTATTTTTTTAAACAGAACGAAATGATGGAACTCCAACATCAAACTCAGGAGACAGGGTCCGACCAGATACCAGATGAACAGTTGTCGCAATTGGTTTTCAAGAACCAGACATCTTACAATGTCGGCCTTGGCACTCATAAGAAGCCGACGTCATCTGCATGCACTACTGTTTATTCGGACAATGCCTCCTCTCTTCGAGACCAGTTAGCCAGCACCCAAGACCGGCTAGCCACCACCGCACCGAAGTCCAGCTATTCACCACCAAAAACGAGCTGAAGAAGACTAAGGAAGAGCTACAACAGGTCAAGGTGGACCACGAGAATAAGTTGGAGCAGTTCGACCAGCAGATACGGGCTTTCCGGGAGATGTTAGAGGCCTCACTCGGTCAGGGTGCATTGGGCTCGAGCTTCCCTCATCACAGTAGCAATAAATTTTATATCCATTTGTATAAACATTTTGAACATATAGTTTTAATATAATATGTATTTTTTTAAATAAATTTTCATTATAATAATCAAATAATTATTAGAATATTTCGTAATTGTGTTATTAATCAGGAATTTTTTTTCAAAAAATTAAAAATTTTAAAATATTAAATTAATTATTTTAGACCAAAATTATGTAAATTAATATTTTTTAAAAAAAACACATTTGTAAACTATTTTCGTCGAATAGTCAACGCTAAATGTGTTTTTGGCGTCGACTATTTCGACGCTAATAGTTAAAAAAATCGCCTCTGTAAGTATAGAGATATTATTTTCTTAATTTATTTTAGCGTCGTTCAGTTTCGACGCAAAAAGTCTACTTTTTAGCGTCGAATTATTTCGTCGCAATACATGAACTATAGCGTCGGGAAATTTTATTTAGCGTCGAAATAAATTGGACGCTAACGGAGAGTTTTTAGCGTCGAATCTCTTTAATTCGACGCTAAATTTGTTCTCGTCCACATTTGAGCGTCCAATTTTTGCGTCTAATTAATTCAACGCTAAGTTCCATTTGTGTCGAAAGTTTGACTTTTGGCGTCGATTAGTTTCGACGCTAAAGGGCATAATTTTTGTAGTGCTCAGACCGGATCTTAAACCGAATCCTGATTCAACCGGTTTGACCGACTGATCAGATCCGAATTTTTTATCCTTGATAATACATGTGATTTATGATTAATTTTTGTCACTTATTTATACATATATAATTACTCTAATCACACTATCGGTACGTTGTTAACCCACTTAAAATTGGTCTGCTGTTTGGCACTGGCCAAATTAGCGTGCGCACAACACTTGGTGCTGGTGCACTCCCTCTCTTCTAGGTCTATGCAGATACGAAAAAATTATATTTTATTTAAATTTAATTCCTTATATTGATTATTAATATTTAATTATCGTCTTTACTACAATTTAAATTAATGAATTCTTTTAATATTAAAATATTAAAATATATATATAATACATTTCATATTACACCAAAAATAATATTGTATAAAAATTAATAAAATCCAATATATTACAATTCAATCCTGCACCAATCTCATCCATTATCCATCCCCACATTTCACTTTGAAACTCAATTTCAAGTATACGTATCTTTCATATGTACATTCTACTATGACAATAATTCAAACGTCACATGTATTTATTAAAATTGACCATTACTGACCATCAATTGTAGGACCCATCTATTAAATTTTTCTCATTTGTTTTTGAATTTTGAGATTCAAATTGATACAGTTAAGGCTTTTGATTATGCTATGTAGTTAGGTTAGGGTTTGTAATTATCTGAGGAAAGATTAGCTGAGAAAGTTGAATGAAAAGTAGTTAAAAATATGGTTAGAAGATTTTCCGTCCTTAAACATATTTAATTGGATAACAATTATTGATGGATAAAATTAGGAATTACCTCTTGAACGAATCTCCCCAACGAGTGAATTTATTTGGTTGTAGGAACCGTACAAATTGAAAGAGACAAACAAACACAGAGACGTGGTTTAACATGGTTCGGTGGAGAGTGACTCCAGCCTTCGCCCACGGGATAAAAAAGATGATGATTTTATTGACCTCGGGGTAAATACCGACCCGAACTTTTAACAAAGAAATTAGACAGCGTTACATCCCAAATAACTCATTGGATAATGACTAATCTGATCTATCTCTCACAATGTGGACAGGTACACGACTCACTTTCTCTCTCTATCACAAGTTTCTTTCTAATATTTTTGCTCTCAAATTACATAGTGAAATAAAAAAGTTTTACTATTTCTCATGTTTCCAACGCATTTTACAATGACTTTAACCCCTTTTATATAAGTTCCCAAAATCACCTTTCAACTGACCTTGATGTCACCTTATTGTATACATTGTATTTTCATATATAGCCCGATGATGAGTCTCTTATAGAGACATCCACTGAAAGTTCGGAAAATTACAAGGATGAGTGTTAATAAGGAAATGAACTTCAAGGAATTTAGAAAATACAGCCCAAAGTCAGACAAACATCACCTATGTCCGGCTTACATTCTCTCTAACCAAAAAATCCGGCCGGATATACTTTAAAAATACTAAATCCGACCAGACACAATACAGTTGTCATTGAATGAGCAGATTGTTAGTTACTGAAATTAAGGAATCTGATTATGTCCGGTCGGATATACAATTCAAATTTAATAGCCGGCCGGACATGTATCGAGTTGTCAACACACATGCAAAATTCAAATAGTTGGAATAACGGACTTGATTAAGTCTGATAGGATGTATGTCCCAAAATATATATCCGGCCGGACATATGTTGAGTTGTGTCTAACGTTTTGATTGGTAATCACTCGAGAAAAAGTGGAAGTAGGAAATGGATCATGCCATCTTCTTCCATATTCAGAATCTCTCCCTTGCACTATAAAAAGAGTGCTACAATCCATAAACAAAAGAAAGAGATCCAGGAAAAAAACCCTAAAATTCTAAAAAATTCTAGAAAAAAAAAAGAGAATGAGGAGCCACGAATCCTTGGAGTTCTGCATCTTCTGATGTGAATCCAGCAACTGCCCAATGTTTAGAGACGTCTTCCAAGCTAAACTACATAGAAAATGTATGATCTGAGGGTACCATTTTATTTATATACATTCTCGAGGTTCTGTTATTAACACAGTATCTCCGACCGGACATACATCATATTCGGTCAGACATGCACACACATCTAGCTATTGATAGCATATACCAAGCTCTACTGCCTCTCTAGTTTATTTTATCTTTTTCTTATTATTTTATTACTGCCATTTATTATTTTAACATTGCTTTAGTCATTACTATTATCATTTTATGCATTTTACTGACCTATTATCATGTGTAATCATGTTATTCATTTTAGTCATTTTATTAATATTTAGTTCAGTATTAAGATGCATGTTTCTCGATATCTGCCTCTCTGGTTTGCAAAGGACATTCAGCCAAACTTACATTAAGCCCGTCCGGATATTGATGAAAAATCCACGGATATTAAGTGCCCAAAAAAATTTTGTTCAGCCTGCCTATGTATTTTGGTCCGTTTGATTAGTACTTTATCACTACTTTAATTATTTTTAAACATCCATACGATATTTTGTGTTGATTACTATTTTTCCATTGTTATAATAGCTTCCGAATATTTATTTACTTTTTTTATTATCTTTGTTTGCGCAATTATGTGTTATATAATATGTTTTGCATGCTCTTGCATTATAAGATATGAGGATACCTCTTTTAAGCGTAAATATTATACTCGCATCAGTAAAAGACCATTCTGAAACCAAACAGGTTTAAGTCTGAACCTTGCGAGGGGTGTATGACCGGCGTAAAAACACACACGTATAACGCAACACGTATCGTTCAAGTAGTATAAAAATATCGATCACACGATGACTTAATTCCTACTATTGTTATTAAATATTGAATCTATTTATTTATAAATATCTAATTAAATGGAGAAGAGAATGATTGTTTGATTGGATGGTTGAATGTGGGTTTCCTTAATTAAAATAGATAAAATAAACAAAAGAAAATACTAAAGAAAATAACAAAAGACTCAAAGATCTAGGGTTGTGAATCTTTCTAATATCATTTAAAAGATGAAGTGGTTATTTCATGTTTGTGTAATAAATCGGTTTACTAACCTGGAACACTAAATTATGCGAAAGCCTTTGTCGATGGAGAGACGCAAATACCCAGTTTAACCCAATTGAACCATATGTCTATGTCAACCAAATTATCTGGATTCATTAAGTTTAAGTTCCAATTATGGATACCCCCGCCCGACAGGTATATGTCTATCCTGTAAGGAAATCTATTAAAGGGTTATCTATCCTCAAGGAAGATCGTGGGCTATTAAGTCTAAGGCTGCAACCTAAAATCTCTATGTCTAGTTCATTTTAAATTTACCACATCAATCTTATTGGTGATCAGACAACAAGAAGCATTAAGCTTAAGACTTAATAAGTAAACCTTTAAATTACCCAAACTATAAAATAACCCCTTATAAACCGGTGATATTAGAATTCATCACAACCCCAGATAACTAACACATAACTAGGGCTAATTTAAAAGTAAAAGACAATAAGTAAAAGTGCTGAAAAGTAAAAGACATAAAGTAAAAGCTGAAAAGTAAAATAAAATAAAATGCTAAGGTAAAAGGATAATCTTTTACTATTTACTATTTAGATATCTCCATTAATATAATATATATTAACTTTTGATTATTTTACCAACCAGCCATATAGGCGGTAACATGATTAAGTCAAATTAAGTCCAATCCAGCCATAAAGGCGGAACCAAAATAAACCTGCCATATAGGCGGTAAGAAAATTTAATTACCAACTGACCAATCTGGCGGTATCATTTTTAAGTCAATATTTTAAATAGTGAATATATTATTTTTAAGGGAGATTAATCTAAATAGTAACAGTAAAAGAATTACCTTTCACCCTAGCTGGGGAAGTTATCTCCTCATGGTGAATAGTAAAAACCGTAAAAAGTAAGAAAATAAATTACTATTATTACAAAACGTAATTAAAATTATTTACAAAACTAAAAAAAACTAAAAACTAAAAAAAACTAAAAACTAAAAGAAACTAGAGAGAGAAACTCCCTCTTTACATCAAAGAGATGAGAGAGAGTGGTACAACTGAAACTGGGATTTCGCGCTCTATTTATAGGGGTCAGTAAGGGTCGCGCGTCGCGACGCCAGTTATGTCGACGTGGCATGCTCTGGTTCGTCGATTGCAGATTCTGGATAAGGTGATAAGCTGACACGTGGCAGAGTGGTTGGATCTCAATTATTGTGACACGTGGCGGCTTCTGATTGGCCGGCTAGATTCTTATCTGCCACGTGTCAGATAGGGATAAGAGAGCCAATAATTGATGCTAACGTGGCGGTGACGTGGCAATTTGACTGTCGTCACCATAGAATCGCGACACATGGCACTTCCTCATTGGCTAATGATGACGTGGCGGTGAGGTGGTATGTTGACTCGGTCAACTGATGATGTGGACGATGACGTGGCTGACAGGTGGAGTGACACGTAGCGACACATGGCGATGGTGACTATCGACACCGTAGGATGATGACATGTGGCACAACGCATGTTAGCAGATTGGCTGTGATGGTGACACGCGGCACGGCGCACGTTAGTAAAGTCAAACTTTTCTCAGATTCTGATTTGTGGACCTGGCGCATGTTAGCGCTGTTCGGCGCACGTTAGGCGTCGCACCGCGGAAGGTCTTGGCGTCGCGACGCGGCAAATTACCAAAATGCCTTTTTTGCCAATTTTCACTGTTTTGGTCCAAATCACCTTCAGAATGTCCTGAAATTGTATTTATCTAAAAAATAACACAAAACACATCAAATTATTCACAAAACTCAAGAAATTATACAAAATATTAGGTTAAATGAGTGGGAAATAGTGATAGATTTACCACTCATCATGTAGTACTGTTGGGGTTTTGGGTAAAATATATGGATTACGCAACGGAATGCGGGAAAATCAAATTTTCCCGTTTCTTTAATTTTTCTTGGGTAATTAAAATAAACTTATTTATTTAAATCACTCAATAGTCAAAAAAACAGAAACTTTAACCTATAAATCATAATTTTAATAAATTACCATACAACCCCAAAACTTTCCATTTTAATCAATTTAGTCCTAAGTTGTTCAAAACAAGCTTAGGTGATTTCCAATCACAACCAAAATGATTTGTACATCAAATATATATTAAAAAATAGAATTTTGAAAATTTTTCCAGATTTTTCAGTAATTACAGAAATGCCATAAAACTTTGAAATAAAAATATTAGTTATTTTATGTCCAAAAAATTATCATATATAAGGTTTTAATACAACAAAAGTGATAAACAAATGAAATAATAGTAAAAACTTAAAAAAAGATTTTTAGAAAAATAATAAAAATATTATAGGGTCGGGTCGGGTTGGTTTTAGTATCAAACTCGTTGCCCAACCCGTAAATTTCAGGTCGAGTGGAATTTTTTTAAATCTGCACGGGTCGAGTCGGGTCTCATTGGGTTGGGTTGGGTCGCCGATTGATCCGACCCTATGAACACCCCTACCCTTTATACAGGCTTCAAAATTCACTATTTCACCGCCCATGACGTCAGCTCATGTCACTTTCATCATTGTAGCAATAACTCTCATCATCTATCCACAATTCGGCCAATTAGAACACTCTTTTTTTACTGTCATCTTACTGCCTATGGCGGGCTCTAGCGGCCTATGATGGCTCTGCTCTGCTCTGCCACTTCCCGGCCACTACACCGCCCTATGACGGCTAGCAGGGCTACTTCCAATGAGAAACATCATTTTTCCCTTAATCATCACAAGTCTTTCAGTAGTTCATCCTATATATTAGGGCATACGTCACATATCTTTAAGTACAAAACTTATGGTCCCAACTCTGTTCCTCGGGTCGGCATACCGATGTGAATGATATATGATCAAACTTTCTGATTTCTCTAACCAGGTCGGGTTCACAGACAATGACCACCTCGGGTCGGCTTCCACAAACATCAAATGCCGTCAAATCTAACATTTATTCTCTGGGTTGGGTCGATATCCCAACTCTGCTCCATCAATTTGTTCCTATCCTTGGGAGAACTTCTTCGTTCATGTGGCTCGGGCCCTCCTTTTGACTTTAGCCTCCCTAGGCCCTTGGGCCCATCAATCTCATTTTGGCAAAATACAAACCTCATTTCAGCCATTCTCGGTATCTGAACTTCTTCCGGGTGAAAAACCACCATCAAAAAAATTGATATAAGTCCAATCACTATAATGCAAGAAAAGTTAAATTTTTTTTTACAGAATGACAAAATTGAAGGCAAAATTCATAATATATCAACATTGAATACTCACCAACAAGTGTGAAGCAACTGCGATTGATGAGTGATGAGAGACCGAGAGCACTGTGACCAACCGAGAGGTCGGAGACCTAGATCTGAGACCACTACAACTGAGAGTCTGAGACAATGTGAGCAAAGGCAAGGCACTGCCACTACGAGACGGTGAGACCAGAGTAGAGACTCATATCAAATTAGAGGTGAGACTGAGAGCCCTTTGCGAAATCAATAGGAATTTGGGAGTTGGGACTGAGAGTCAATGAGTTAGGGAATTAGGGATTTAACATTTAAAGTTAAGTAAAAGTAACTCAGATTTTTCTTTTATCTAGGGTTTTTTATGTGAGCCCAACTCTGCCCCTGCCATTATAAAGCCCGACCAGGATCAGATTGGGCCCTGATTTTTTTTGTCATGTATAAAAATTATTAAAAGACTAAAATTATTGGAAATAGGGAACTACAATTCTAAAAGATCTAAATTATTTGAAATATAGTTGTTGTTGGATTGAGTTGTCACTACAACAAAATAGACCTTTAGCGTCCAAACATTTAGCGTCGAAATTTTTTTCGACGCCAATAAACTCTTTAGCGTCGAAATTAGATTCATCGCTAAAGGTTTATCTTTTAGTGTCAAAATAATTATTTGACGCCAAATGATTGATGATTTAGCGTCGAATTTCTATTTCGACGCTAAAGGTTTCATCATTTAGCGACAAAAAATTATTTAGACGCTAAAGGATGAACCTTAAGCGTCCAAATAATATTTCGACGCTAAATGTTCAACCTTTAGCGTCGAATCTAAATTTCGACGCTAAAGTTTAATTTTAATTTTTCGAATTCCTCCTTAAAAAAATGAATTTACCGCCTAATAAATTTAAATTTAAATTTTGACATTTAGCGACGAATATTCGACGCTAAAAGTCAAATATTTCGACGCTAAAGATCAAAATTTTGGCGGAAAAATTCCCGCTATTTGAGGATTTTTAGCGACGAAATCCTTTTCGTCGCTAAAGGTTTTTTTTTTCCTATAAATTCATTTGCTCTTTCATTTCTTCTATTATCACTTTCTTTCTCTCATACTCTTATTTCCTCTCTAAATTTATTTTTCCTTAAATGTTTTGTTTGTTTGTTTTGTTTTTTA
This sequence comes from Zanthoxylum bungeanum, assembly GCA_019454045.1. Classification (NCBI taxonomy): domain Eukaryota; kingdom Viridiplantae; phylum Streptophyta; class Magnoliopsida; order Sapindales; family Rutaceae; genus Zanthoxylum; species Zanthoxylum bungeanum. The sequence goes on along the minus strand of SKCR01005193.1, from coordinate 154,772 downwards.
TTTTATATTCACATCTAATATTTATTTATTTATTTTTGTAGGGGAATATGAAGATGAAGAAATGGTGAAAATGATGATAATGAAGAAAATGAAAGTGAAGATGGAAATTGTATTTTATCATTGTATTTTATCATTTTATATTTTTTTGTTGTGATAAATTTTGTAATTTTAGTTTTATATCAATAAAAATATCATTTTATATTTTTTTATTGTGATAAATTTTGTAATTTTAGTTTTATAAATAAAATGTCATTATTATAATTTTTAGTAACAAATTTTTAATAATTTTTATAACAAATTTAATTACTTTGTAATGAAATTAGTTTGAGATTAATTTGTAATAATAATATTCTTATACCTTTTAGCGTCGAAATATTCGACGCTAAAGGTATAAAATGATATATATTTTTAATATTATATCACATTTAGCGTCGAATATTTCGACGCTAAAGGTCAACTTTTTGGCGTCGAAATTATTCGTCGCCAAATTCATGTTTTAACGTCGAAATATTTTTGACGCAAAATATTGTACTTGAGCGTCGAATTTTTTATTTCGACGCTAATTGTCTTTCTCGTCCAAGTTTTAACGTCGAAAATTTTCGACGCTAAAAACCTTTAGCGTCCAAAATTTGTATTTTAGCATCGAAAAATTTCGACGCTAAAAACCCTTTTTTTTGTAGTGTGTGATGTCCTTTTCCAATTGTCGATCCCTTTATCTATCCTGCAAATAACCGTTCCCTTCTCTTATTTCTCGTGCAAGCAATCGTTCCCTCATCACGTCTCCACCTACTCTAGTTTGGGGGAAAATGGCACATGATGAAGGAAATTCAGCACACATTCAATCGATTTTGTGAATAATGCTTATCCTCAACTCCCCTAAGCTTGGGTTTTTAATTAGCGGGGATTGAATTAAATTTGAGTGCAAACACTAATATACAAATTGTTACACATAATATAAATAATATAAATATTCAATTGAATCTTAAAACCACTGTTTTTTGAAATTATAATACAAAATGATATACATATATGTTATTAAAATTAATCCATACATCGCACGGTCTCTCGACTAATTACATCAATTTATAATATAGTTTTTCTTGCGGATTTTCACTGATGGCAAGGAGCATAAATTGAAAGAAAACATTAAACAAACAAATGCAGCCCAAATTTGATGTAATTAATGGCGAAACGTAGTAATAAGATATTTGAAGAGATTAGCCGCCGACAACTACAAGTCCCAAATTTCCACTATTACCACACAATTCATTTTCAAGTATAAATGTGCCTTTCAGCTACATCTACATATAAATAATGCAGTTTTTTAAACACCATCACAATATTTATTTCTTAAAATGTGACCATTACTGACCAATTTGTTTTAGGGCCCATCTAAATAAACTCTCCCGAAATATATGATTAAATAGAGTTTCAATATATTTTAATAAATGTCAAAATTCCTTTTAAAATGTTTGGTATTAGTCGTAGATAAGAATTTTTATCTTATACTCTGACTTGAATTTACTGTTCACATAGCTTTATCCTGATTTTTTTTATGTAAATTATAATTGGTAGGTAGCTAGTGAATAATAATTTAAGTGGAAATGAATTTTAACGGTATATTATTATTAAAAACACGTGATAAATTATTATGAAAAACTTAGCACAATTTAATTTAATATTGGATCCAAATTTCTTTTGTTGATTTTAGCTATGTTGATTTTCTAAGTGAAAATATGAATTTTTCATTCGATATTTAATAACAACAATAAAATATTGAAAATATTTGTATTTTTTAAAAAAATTTCAACAGTTCACCCATTGTTTATAAATTATAAGGAAATTATCAATTGTATACCCAATGTCAAAAATACATAAATTTTGAAATTCTATTAATTGATTCATTGAAATATTATATAAAGTGTATCAAAAATGAAGAAAACATCTGCTTATTTTATATCAAATATAAACCTAATGATTAACACATGTTTCAATCGATCGAATACTTAAATTTAATATAAATTTGATATACTTTGTAATTTTTTTTATGCATCCATGAACAAAATTTTAAATTTTTTGTATTTTTTTTTATTATATAGCATGTTAATTTTTAAATATACGATTGATATTATTATAATCCTTTTGAAAAAAAATAATTTTTTTTTATTTAAAAATAGTGATAAAGCTATATATGATGATGTTTTCCTAAAATCTATTTGGAGCGATAGCTTTATATGTTGGGTACAAATTATAAAGCATTAAATCAAGCTCAGCTCAACTGCTACCAAACTAATTAACCCTAAATCTGACAAGCTATCTATTCAGAACCCCCAAATTTTTCCGGTATAAATAGGAGACCCAAGTTACCATAACACTCTCACACACACAGCATCTAAGGAAAGTTCTCGTAGTCATAGTTAGTTCAGAAATTTCATACTCGATCGTAATTAAAGATTATGGCTCTTAAGTTGGCTTGTGCTGTGCTCCTCATCTGCATGGTGACACTGACAGCTGCAATCACATGTTGCCAATTCGCAAGTGCTCATCCCCAATCCATAATTTATAATCCCCCTGACAAGTGCGGCGTCAGCATTAGTCCTTACAACAATGGTCCCTCTTACTGCAGCCGGTAATTATTTATTTTATTTAAAAAGGGTTTTTCGCTAATATGGGAGATATTTCAACTATGGATATTGAGCTTACTAAAATATTAATTTAATGGGATAAGAATTGATTTTCACAAAGAATTAGATATTCTTTATTTTAACGATTGTAAAATAAAAATTATCTTATTAATAAATCAAGATTTTTATTTAACGGATTTTTGAATTGAACAGGGATATGGAACAATACATGACACTATCATTGAAAACATGGGTCATTATTGAACTTCAAACTTGTATCGTTGAATACTAAAAGTTTAAAATTCAATTACTACTATATAAAAATTTTTATTGTATTGTGCATGCTTAGTTCATTTTCTTTAAAAAAATTAGCTTCTGATTTTATTTTATTTTTTATTTGATGCAGAGGGTATTGAGAATTTAGAGACGATATTCCAGCTGAAGGGAATATATATATATATAATAGAATTGAAAAATAAAGTGGGTGTTAGGGGATCTCTTTGATCAAGAGAGTCGTATATTATTTCATCCATGCAACGAGTCTCTCTTGTATGATCTTGTCCCTTGTCATTAATCATATATTATGTTATTTCTTTGCTTATATTTGTTTCCTACTATCCCATGAACTAGCTTAATTAGACAAATAACAATTAAGAGAATGCAGCATTTATAACAAAAGGGAAAATTTTTTTTTTCCTGATTTTCTATTTGATGTTTAAGGAAAATTGAAAATACTTTAAAAAATTTTAAATTATTTGGGGTTTACCCAATGTTTGTAAAATGTATTTGACAAAGCGAAAAACAAGAACTAAAAAAATTAATAATAATTTCATAGAATGAAAGATAAAGAACAAATTAAGGGTTTGACACCCTTTTCTAATAAAACCCTAAATATCACAAGGGTAATTCAAATTATTATAACATAATTAAAATATCCTAAATCTTAATATAAACAAGGAAGCAAATATCAGTTAAATCTGAATTTGAAATTAAAAAAAAAAAGAGAATAAAATCCGAGAAAAATCCTAAAAATATGGTGTGTTAGTATCATATGTTAGATTAAATATGATAAACATAACATTACTATCAAACAAATAGCGAAAACCAGGAACTTGCTTCGAACCATAATAAATCTGATTCTTCAAATGCAAATCTCACAACCCAAGATGTTTCCACAGGAAGCCAAAACCAAATCTTGTTTGTTAATTGAACCACTATAATTTTCTAGTCTATTCAACACTGTAAATTCTTATAAATTGATGGAATGCACATGTTTCGTTGTTAAATCAAGGACCCTTATATTTTCTGAAAACCATATCAGAGCTCTTAGCCTTCTCCTATTAAAAAGATAATATATAATAAGGGATAGTATGGGTCATCATCCCTACAATTTTGGTAACCAACAAATAGAGGGAGATCATGGGAGTTACAATTTACGTGGGATTTGGATGAAGTTAGTTTTAATTTAAACTTTAAGAGATAAAATTGTTATTAACTTCCTTTAATCTAAATAAATTATTTAATTAGTGGACCACCATAAGGCATATATACAATATATGTCTAACATTCTCTCACTTGCTCCATCGAATCGTAACTCATAACTTTAACTCTCTCTAAACTTTTTACATAAACAAGAGTTGACAACTATGAATCATGGCGGCAAGTCCTTTATTATAAAGTATTACTTTCCATGTATTACAAAGTAATCTCCCTTTGAGTGGATACATATATCCTTATGAATAAGCCACTAAATGCTTATTACAGGTCCTTTCTTTATTCAAATATCTATATTGTCATTATTTAACTTTATGTATACGAACTATATAAATGACAAAATTTGAAAAATTAGAGTCATGTGAATAAACTGCAATCCATAAATGCGGTATCTCAATTACATAAAATTCATATAATAGAATTGAGTCTCATATATCATACATGTTCTTTATACAAATTAGGTGGTAACCATTTCGTCAAAGGATCTACAATCATCACTTTTGTGACTTAACATGTTCTCTAATAGCTAAGTATGTAATGTCGATATGTTTCCTTCGACTTCCACTTTTGTTGTTCTTAGCTAGGAACACTGTAACAGAATTATCACAGTAAATTCTCAATGGTTAGGAAATGGAATCAACAATTTCCAATGCAGAAATAAAACTCTTTATCCAAATAGCTTGTATTATTGCTTCAAAATAAAATACTAACTCTGCTTCTGTAGTTGAAGTAGCAACTAAAGACTGTTTTGCACTTCTCCAGGAAATTGCCCTTCCAGCTAATAAGAAGATATATCATGAAGTTGACTTTCTAGTATTAGAACAGTCAGCAAAATCAGAGTCTGAATAGCCAATCACCTCCAAATGATCAGATCTCATATAGGTAAACATATAGTCTTTGGTTCCTTGAAGATATTGCATCACTTTCTTTGTAGTCTTCCAATGGTCCAAACCTGGATTAATTTGATATCTACCCAACATTCCTACTACATATGCTATATCAGGCCTTGTACAAACCTGAGCATATATTAGGCTTCCAACTGCAGAAGCATAAGAAATGTTGGTCATTTGTTCCATTCGCAAATTATTCTCTGGGCATTGTTTCAAACTGAATTTGTCACCTTTAGCCATAGGTGACGCACTAGGTGAACAATCCCTCTCAATAACTTCATTAATATTTGTTTCTTGAGATAGTCCTAATATCCATCGGGATCTATCTCTCTGAATCTTTATGCCAATGACATAAGAAGCTTCACCCAAATCTTTCACGTTGCGAGAGAAATTATTTTACCTCATGAAGCAAGCCCAAATCACTTGAAGCAAGTAAAATATCAACTATATATAGGACTAAGAAAATGATTTTGCTTTCACTAACTTTATGGCATATACATTGATCCATAATATTCTCCGCGAAACCAAATGAAGAAATTACATCATGAAACTTTAAATACCACTAACGATAAGCTTGTTTTAATCCATATATAGACTTATTTAACTTACAAACCAAGTTATCACCTTTATTTGAGATAAACCCTTATGGTTGTTTCATATAAACGTCTTCCTCTAAACTCTGTTTAGGAAGGCTGTTTTCACATCCATCTGATATAGCTCCATATCAAAATGAGCTATTAATACCATGATTATCCTGAAAGAATCCTTCTTAGAGACTGGAGATAAGGGATCATGATAATCAATTCCATCTCGTTGAGTGAATCATTTGGCTACAAGTCTTGCTTTATATCTTTCAACATTGCATAAAGAATCTCTTTTGGTTTTAAATACCCATTTACAGCCAATGGCCTTTGTTCCTTTCGATAACTCAACAAGATCCTAGACTTGCTTATTAGCCATTGAATCCATCTCATCTTTCATGGCATTAGACCACAATATAGATCTACCATTACTCATAGCCTATGAAAACGTAACAGGGTCATCTTCAATACCAATGTCAATGTCACATTCTTGCCGATACATAACGTAGTTAGAAGAAATCACAGGTTTCCTTATCCTTGTAGATCTTCTGGAAGCCATACCGACATCTTCTTGAGGAGGATGTTCAATAGCCAGATCTTCAAAAATATTCTCTACATGATATGGCTCTTCGGGGATTGGTTGTTGATAATCTAATAAATCTTGATGATTATCTTGAATTACAACCAACTGGCCTGAATATTCAGGAGTAGGTTATAAACTCTTATCTTCCTCAAAAACTAACTTTCGAGGTTGACTACTCCCACTAATTACATCATTCTGTATAAACCTTGCATTCATTGCTTCTACAATTTTAGAAGTATGGGATGGACAATAAAATCTATATTCCTTAGACCTTTCTGCATAGCTAATAAAAAAGCCACTAACTGTCATGGGGTCTAACTTTTTCTCTTATGAATTGTACACTCTAACTTCAACGGGCAACCTCATTCATGCATACGTCTTAAACTAGGTTTCCAACCTTTCCATAATTCAAATGGCATTTTGGAAACTGCCTTTGTTGAAATTTTGTTTAACACATATACAACAGTTTTTAGAGTTTCACTCCACAAGGATAATAAAGTTATAATCAAAAGTATGGTTTAAATAAAGTTTAAACAAACCATCATCCATAATCTCATCCTTAATAATAACAGACTCTTTTAAAAAATGAAATATGTCCCAATGAAACTAAAACAAAAACCCATAGGTAAAAGTCTTGAAATAAAAATAAGGTTTCTTGAAAAAGACGGAATATAAAAGGTTTTATCTAGGTCTAAAATAAAGCCAAAATTAAGAACAAGTCTGTAGGTCCCGACAGCTTCCAGATGTGAAGGCATCTTGTTTCCTAAATAGATTGCACGTTCAATTTTCATTTGTTTCCTTTGGTTTAAGAAGCCTTGCATGGTATTGGCAATATGGATTGTAGGTCCAGAGTCGATCCACCAAGTATTATGAGAAACATGAACCATATTAGATTCGTAACACACTAGAGAAATATTATTACCTTTCTTTTCAACCCAAGTCTTGTATTTGGTGCAATATTTCTTCGTGTCCTTTCGTTTTACAGTAAAAAAACTTACTAGCGTCCTTATTAGCTTGATTAAGAGGCGCTTTTACTTTTCCTTTGTCCTTCTTGTCATATTTCTTTCCTCGAGTCACTGTATATGCACTTTCCATCATTTTTTGATTCAAAATATCTTCCTCTTGCACACAAAGAGTCAAAAGTTCATTAATTGACCATTTTACCATATGTGTGTTGTAGGAAATTTTGAAAGGTTCATATTCATTAGACAGTGAATTAAGGATAAAGTGAACAAAAAATGACTCAAAGATATCAATTTCCAAGGATTTGAGTTGTGCAGCCAAATCCCTAATTTCCATAATGTGCTCACGCACTCCTTTGGTGCCATTAAATTTTAATGATGATAATTCGTTCATTAGAGTGTTTGCCATTGCCTTGTCAAATGTCTCAAATTGCTACTCAATAACAGTAAGGTAATCCTTCACCCTAGCATAATCAGGAATATAACCATGAATACTTTTCCCAATATAAACCTTAATGAGCATCATACTTAAGCGGTTAGATCACTCCCACCGTTCAAAAGAAGCTCTATCTTATTGAGTGCTCAACTCCGTAGGCATTGGTGGTTCATCCACTCTAAATGTTAGGTCAAAGTCCATGCACCCTAATGTAAGGAGAATTTTCTCCTTTCAATCTTTAAAATTATCACCATTCAGAAAAAGAAATACGAGATGTATCATAATTGGGAATCACATTAGATTGAACAGCTACAAAATAAATAAACAAAAGACTTACATACAGTAAATGAAGAATAAAATTCATATATGGAAAATCTACCTATATAAATTTCCAAAACAAATAAGTCAATGCATCATTATAACTATCCTATGGGCAAAAATTATAACACGTAATAGATTTAATTCTTCATAACAGGACTAGCATCATATTTTCTAACGCATAATATTTTTAGGCATGTGGGCAACTATATATATTATATTTAGAAAAATAAATATTTTGCTATCTCATTCTAATTAAACACAATATAATAATTTCCTCTTTAAATTTTGATATTCTCATGTCTAATCACAATATTTGATGCCATTAAAACTTATGTGACTATTCATCACTTACATTCTTCATAATTGAAGATGTTATGGCTATTTTTCAATTAATCAAATGTAACTTAAATATTACATCAAATCAGTCTTTTATATCCATATAATTTAAAATTTTATCCATGTGTTTATTTATTATTATTATTATGATTATTATTATTGGAATCGTTGGAAACCACGCCACCAAACCACACATTCTGGGCTTAAGCAGAGCAAGTAAAACCTCAGGCTATCCCAGACTCTTACAAGAAACGCACTCCTTAAATTCAAATCTAGGACCTCAAGATGAGATCCTTATTCCTACATCACCAAGTCATTATGCATGTTTCAGTGAAATTAAACCATCTGATTCACCAAAAAACATTATATACATATACCACAATTTTACTGAATGCATATCACTCTCAATTTGGATTAAATATGACAATCTCGAGTCACTGTATGGGCACTTTCCATCCTTTCTTGATTCAACCTCCCTTCCACTTGCACACAAAGAGTCAAAAATTCATTAATTGACCATTTTTCCTTATGTGTGTTGTAGGAAATTTTGAAAGGTCCATATTCATTAGGTAGAGAATTAAGGATAAAGTGAACCAAAAATGACTCAAAAATATCAATTTCCAAGGACTTGAGCTGTGCAGCCAAATCCCTCATTTCCATAATGTGCTCACGCACTCCTTCGGTGCCATTAAATTTCAATGATGATAATTTATTCATCAGAGTGTTTGCCATTGCCTTGTGAGATTTCTCAAATTGCTACTCAATAGCAGCAATGTAATCTTTCACCCTAACACAATCAAGAATAGAACCACAAATGTTTTTCCCAATATAAGCTTTAATGAGCATCATACTTAAGCGGTTAGATCGCTCCCACCGTTCAAAAGATGCTCTCTCTCATTGAGTGCTCCACTCTAAATGCTAGGTCAAGGTCCATGCACCCTAATGTAAGGAGAATTTTCTCCTTTCAATCTTTAAAATTGTCACCATTTAAAAAAGGATACGAGATGTATCATAATTAGGAACCACATTAGATTGAACAGCTACAAAATAAATAAACAAAAGACTTACATACAGTAATTGAAGCATAAAATACCACTACAAGAAAAAAGGCTTTTACTGATACTAAATTAGTGTCAGTAAAGGGTTTTACTGACACTATATAAATGTGTCAGTGTTGCCGCAGCCAGAAATCATTGACACTAGTTTCTAGTGTCAGTGATTCTTAGTGTCAGTAAACGTTAATACTGTAGTATCAGAAAATTATTGACACTATGGTATCAGTAATCTCTCACACTATTTTAGTGTCAGTAAATTATTGACACTATATCATCAGTATTTAGTGATACTATAGTGTCAGTAAATTTGTTACTGCAGTATCAGTATATCGCATATATTTGATTTTTAGTGTCAGTAATTATTGTTACTATAGTATCAATATCCGTCAATATCTTTTAAAATTAAAAATCGTATTATTTCACAATTATATTTCTTATTTTTTGTAATTAAATTAATCATAATATATATATATATATATACCAACTCAATGAAATAAAAAAACTAAAAAATTACATTTATATAAAATTCGCAATATAATAGATTAATCGTATTAATCAATTCAACAGTATCACATGATGAATACAAAAACTCCATAGACAATCTTTAAATTAACATATATATTTCAAAAACTACTCTTAAAGTCCCATCAAAATGTCATGCCCCCCCAAAATTCATGATACTTGTTGAGAAGCCTGCAACAATCCCCCAACAATATGATATCTGGCACAAAATCTGAAATTATAAACCAAATGTTAAGAATTAGATGGACTTCCAAAAAAAATCGATATCTTCATAAATAAAAACATTAAATACATCCAAATAAAAATACAAAATATAACCCTAATCTAATTTTTGTCACATAAAGCACTTATTGACAATAACTATACCAACAACCTAAGAGCATGCATATAAAAACCAAATGGCATCCATAATAACAAGTTGTATCTTTCATACCGCTACATAATCACCAAAACAAACAAATCAATAACACACACACACACACACACACACACACATATATATATATAGACGGACATAAAACTGAAATAAAAGGATCTCATGAACCAGATGAAGTTTATCAGATGACATGATCTAATATTGTTTTCCAAATGCAGGAAGCAAATCAAGATGACAAGATAGTTGTTCATTATGGAATTCCTGGAAACTAAAAGTTCAAAGCTCAAAATGTACTAGAATGTAACATTCCAGGTAATTGCCATAAAAATAGATGAGATAAACATGTTAGATCTCATAAAATTCAAGTGTTTTCTTATCCCTATTGTCTTAGCTTATGCAATAGTTAAACACTTGACAAAGCATTTAACAACTATGAAAATGGTTTACTTAATTGAAACTCACACAGGGATGGATTAGCAAATGACAACTAAAACACAAATGTAAATTTAACTTTCCAGGAAACATTCATATCAAAATATGCATCTAAAGATCTGATCTTTTATGCGGAAACAAAAACCCACTGACAAATATATGCATAAAAATCATCATCAAGTAGATAGAATGATTCAAAGCTAAACACTCACGTTGTGGAATAAACCTCTTGTTGAGTAGTGGAATCTGGAAATGAAGCATCAAAAGTAAAATGCCGCCCACGAAGCCTCTTTAGTCTAAGATAATCATTCTCATTTGCAAACTCAGTCAAATAAACATCCATTTTCTCAGTAACCAAACAGACCAAAATTCAGAAAATGCACCCCAAATAAACAAAACGTAACTCTTTTGAACAAAAAAATTGAAAACATAAACAACCATTTCATCAACATATGAAGAAGTAGAGATGAAAGACAATGAGCGACCTTTGAAATGGATTGGATCGTTAATTTTTCACCGACATCGCCATTCTCCTCTTCCTCCTGATCTTCATCATCTGAACTCCCCTCTTCTTCATCCCCTTCTTCTACATCATCAAATTCATCATCTTCTTCCTCTGAATCAACCTAATTCGTAAATCTTCAATCAACTAACAACACAACAGCATTATAACACCAATCAAAACCGATCAAGGATAGAAAGAAAAAAGAATTTTACTAACTGTCATCTGGTCATTTTCAGAATCACTCAAGTCTTCAGCATACCTGTCACTCTCCTTTGCTTTTCTTGCTCGCTTCGAAGATAACCCCATTTTGAAACCCTAAATTTCAGAGACCCAAACAAATAGTCAAAATTTCATTGTGATTTGTAAAATGAAAAACCTCAGATTGAGTTTGCAGCATAATTACTACAGGATAATTATAGCTTTTCACTGGAAACTTCAATATTAAGAGAGATTTGATTCAAATTTTTTTCTAACAAGCAAGTAAAACTAAACTCAAGAGACTTACCGATTATAATTTTAAGATTTAGATTCAAAGTAATTAAGCGTAATTTGAGATTCTATTTGGTTGATTCCTGAATCCCTTCTCGTTCGATATTTAGGGTTTTACAAGACCCTGATTCCCTCTCCCCCTTGCTCGCGCGCACGCAATAAGCCCTAGAAGTGGTGAGGGATTTTCGAAGGTTTGAAACATGGAGGAGGAGGATGTTCGAAGAAGTAGTGGAGAGGGATTTTGGTGGGTTTGATTTGATGAAATTGATTTTGTAAATGGAAAAAATTTTTTTGGTAGTTGAAGAAGGCGGTGAAGACAAGGATTTCAAAATTTTTATATTCAATTAGTGGGGAAAAATTTCGCCACTAAAATTATATATTTTTTTTAATTTTTACTGATACTAAGGTATCATTAATTACTGACACTAAATTTACTGATACTCTAGTGTCAGTAATATATGCGAAAAACGTCACTTCCGCGAGGTGTTGGTTCGACTCCAGACGACTACGCGTTTTTTTTTTTTTTTTTTTATTTCTTACTGATACTATTGTATAGTAATTACTGACACTAAAATCGCTGATACCATAGTGTCAGTAATTATTGATATTTAAGTGAAAAACACGGAAATATGCCCATTTACACGTCGTTTCTGACACTTTTAGCCTAGTGTCACTAACCTTAGTGTCAGTAAAGGCCTTTTTTTTCTTGTAGTGACATATATGGAAAATCTACCCATATAAATTTCTAAAACAAATAAGTCAATGCATCATTGTAACTATCATGTGGGCAATAATTATAACATGTAATAGATTTAATTCTTCATAACGGGACTAGCATCAATTTACTAATGCATAATATTTTTAGGCCCCCTGGGCAACTATATATATTATATTTAGCAAAATAAATATTTTGCTATCCCATTCTAATTAAACACAAATATAATAATTTCCCTCTTAAATTTTGATATTCTCATGTCTAATCACATTATTCGATGCCATTAAAACTTATGTGACTGTTCATCACTTACATTCTTCATAATTGAAGATATTATGGTTATTTTTCAATTAATCCAATGTAACTTAAATATAACATCAAATCAATCTTTTATATCCATATAATCTAAAATTTATATCCATTTGTTTATTTATTTATTATTATTATTATTATTATTGGAATCGTGGAAACCACGCCACTAAACAACCTATTCCGGGTTTTAACGGAGCGGGTAAACCCCGATAATCTCAGGCTATTATAAGAAACGCACCCTAAATTCGAATCCAGGACCTCAATGTGAGATCCTGGTCCCTATACCACCAAACCATTATGCATATTTCGGTGAAATTAAACCATCTGATTCACCAAAAACATTATATACATATATCACAATTTTACTGAATGCATATCACTCTCAATTTAGATTAAATATGACAAGTCAGTGTTCCAATAAGATTTATCGTCGGAAATTTATTCATCGATAAATTTTGTTGGTAATCTGACAATTTCTTTTAGTAAAATGAGCTCATATAATAAGAAAATTGATGTAAGATGGAAGTCAGATACCGTTTCAAATCACATGAGAAAAAGATAATTGTCACAATAAAGAACGTCAAATTATGACAAACATAAATCATATATAGGGAAATTAAATTGAAATATTATTGATGGAAAAAAAATACAAACTCGTTAGATTACAACCTTTCTTATATTAATCTACTTTAGATTCCACTCAAATAAGTTAAATAAATTCAAATTATAATTCGATTAAATTAGAAACTACGGCTCAAATGTATGAAAATTAATGAAAAAGTTAAAATAAAATGCAAATTAACTCAGAATAAGAATTCCTAAATTATATAATATTTGGACAGGATTAAAGACGAATGTGCAAGGAAAGTTGCAAAATTATTAATGGAACAAAGTAGTGATATATGTATTGGAGTACTCTTTTAATAAAAGAATTGAAATTGTTATTTTAAATTAAAATTTTAATTTAATAAAATAACTTCTCATATGCGCATACACAGTCTCTATTATTACTGATTTGATTGATTCTAAACTATCATTATGTGTTCATTCAATATTCTAGGTAGGGGTGTTTAAAGGTCCGGTTTTTCGAATTTTTTAATGACCCAATCGGGTCGGGTCATTCGGGTATTTTGACTCGAAACTCGAAATTTGAGAAGGTGACCCACGCCGTCACAACAGATTGGGTCAAAAAAATTGCGAGTCGAATCGGGTCAACATAATATGCAGTAAATATATATATATATAATAGTTATACTTGTGATTGAGAATTGAAGTGTAACATTAAGATTGAATACTTAAGATTGTCTATTGAGAAAGTGATTAAGAAAATTCTGACACCAATGCGATAAGAGCCTAAGAGGGTATGGATTTAAGTGGTTACACTGGACCCCCCCTCATCCTCTATGAATTTTTCTTTGTTCACTTATAATAATAAATTTTAGTCCTAAATTCGAGAACTTGTATTATTTGGTATTATTATCCAAAATCATAACAAGTGGATTCTTAGTGTAATACACAAAACGGATCATAAAATTTGAGTAACTTGTCTTGTGTAGACTTGTTGATAATTATTAACAATAATTTACAGTTACACATGGCTACTAGAAAGAAACATCACAATATCGATTACTCATAGAGAAAAGCCGGATAAGTACGGTGGAGTAACTTCAAACAGTGGTAGAGTAAAATATTGTTATACCTGACTATACTATAGTTGGCTAAGTATCTCAAATAAACTCTTTCGGGTCTTATGGAAGGAGAAACTGAAAAGGCTTGGCAACTGCGGGTAGAGGCATGGTCACAATGCGACTTCTTATACAAGAACTACCTCTTGAGTTTTGATAATACCCTATACAATGTGTACAAAGACATGACTTCTGCAAAGAAACTATGAGAATCTCTTGAGAAGAAATATAAAACAGAAGATTCTAAACATAAGAAATTTATCGTAGATAGGTTTCTGGACTACAAAATGGCAGATTTAAGGACAGTAATATCTCAGTTGGGTGAACTATAGTTGATCATTCACGAAATATTAGATGAATGAATGAAACTCTATGAGACTTTTCAAGTTGCCACAATCATTGGAGATTGCCTCTATCATGAAGCCTTCAGGAGTTATATAGAAACACAAGAAGAAACATATGATTTTTGAAGACTTGGACATTCGATTATGAATCGAAGAGGGCAATAGGAAGTCTGAGAAGACTAGTTACAAGACTATGGAGTCTAAGTCCAACATCGTTGAGGGTGGAAAAGGCTACAAAAAGAGAAAGAACAGTGGAGCTAATTCTTCATAAGGAAACAAGAAGCTCAAAAGGAAATGCTACGTTTGTGGAAAAAATTATCATATGGCAAAAGACTATGGAAACAAAAAGCTTCATAACAAAGGCAAGAAAAAGAAAAAAATGAGGTCCATGTCACTGAAGATGAGTTGGTAACAGATGAGATCTCATAGATGAATCTCCCAGCAATTGCAATTTAAACCAACTTGGTTGGAAACCTGAGAGAATAATGCATAGACACTGGAGACTAATTGACCATGGGAAATTCTTCCACCTCCAAAGTGATAGGACAAGGCATAGTGATTCTGAAGATGACTTCTGAAAAAGAGCTAACATTGAAACAAATGTTGCACGTTTTGGACATAAGGAAGAATCTAGTTTCAAGATCTCTTTCCAAAGTAAGATTGATTATAAGTTAGTCTTTGTTTCTAACAAGTTTGTTCTTACCAAGAATGATGTTTATGTAGGAAAAGTATACATCACTAAGGGCCTTTTCAAATTCAATGTAATGACTGTCAATCGACACAATACAATAAATAATAATAAAGCCACATCTTCTGCTTATATTATTGAGTCACAAAATATATGGCATAATAGGTTGAGACATGTTAATTATGATATAATGTATAAATTAATTAATATGAACCTTATACCTAAATTTATAATTTATAACCAACATAAATGTGAAACATGTATCGAAGCGAAAATAAATAGAACATCATATCATTCCATATAATGAAATCTGAACTTTTGGAACTTGTTCATACCGATGTGTTTGATATGAATATTATACAATCTAGAGACGGTAAAAAGTATTTTTGTCACTTTTATCGATGATATCATAATATTTTTTTTATGTGTATTTACTGAGGAGCAAAGATGAAGCTATTAAGGGCTTTATACACTATAAGAATGATGTTGAAAATCAATTTGGCAAGAAAATCAAAATAAACAAGAGTGATAGGATAGGTGAATATGTGTTACCATTCGGTGAATATTGTTCCAATCATAGAATTATTCATAAATTACGACTCCTTATTCACTTTAACAAAATAGGATTGCATAATGCAAAAACGTAACATTGAAGAAAATGATAAATACCATATTGACAAGTTTTGGTTTACCCCAAAACTTGTGGAGGGAAGCCTTGTTTTCCATCAACTACGTTATAAACATGCTACCTCACAAAAGATTTGACAAGATACCATATGAATTATAGAAAGGTCACACATCTTCCTACAAATACCTAAAAGTGTGAGGGTCTCTTGCCAAAGTGATGGTATCTAAACCTAAAAATGTTAGAATAGAACAAAAATGGTTGACTATATATTCATTGGATATGCTCACAACAGTAGCGCATATCGATTATCGTACATAAATATGAGATTCCTGACATCAATCCAAACGTGATAATTGAGTCAAAGAATGCAATATTTTTTAAGATACATTTCCTTATAAAGAAAAACAAAGAAAAAAGTCTCTCAAAAGAACCATTGACACTGTTATAAGTAGTGATCAAGTTAACCAAAAATCAGATGAACTTGAAAATGTTAAGGAAAATAAACCTAGACGTAGGAAGAGAGCAAGAACGTCTAAGTCATTTGGACTTGACTTTTTGACATACATGTTAGAAAATTATCCTTAAATCTATAGAGAGGTGATGTCTTTTTCAGACGCTCATTTGTGGAAAGAGACTATCAACAGTGAGATTGATTCAATCCTATAAACCATACTTGAGAGTTGGTTGATCTTTCTCCAGGTTGTAAGTTGCTAGACTACAAATGGATTTTCAAATTAAAGATGAAGTCGGATGGATCAATAGATAAGTACAAGAAAATACTTGTTATTAGGGTCATAAACAAAAAGAAGGCTTTGATTACTTTGATACTTATTCACTAGTGACTCGTATCACTTCAATAAAAATGTTTATAGTCATAAAAACTTTATTTGGTCTTGAAATACATCAAATGCATGTGAAGATGACATTCTTAAACGGTGAACTAGATGAGGAGATTTACATGGAACAACCAGAAGGTTTTAATGTTCCTAGACAAGAACACATGATGTGCAAACTTGTAAAATCCTTGTACAGATTAAAACAAGCACCTAAACAATGACATGAGAAATTGGACAAGGAGATGTTAAGTGGATTCAAAATCAATGAGTGCGATAAGTGTGGCTGCACTACATCAACTCAAGAGGGATATCTCATTGTGTGTCTCTATACAGACGATATGCTATTAATTAGTAGTAATAATAAGATGATTCAATCTACCAAGAAAATTTTGATGAGCAAATTTGACCTGAAAGATTTAAGAGTGGCTAATGTGATTCTAGGAATTAAAATTTCTAGAACATCAGAGGGATACATATTATCACAAGCTTTGTACGTTGAGAAAATACTAGAGAAATATAACAAATGAGATATAAATATGGCTATAACTCATGTGGACTTAACTATTGATCTGTCAAAGAATACTAGTTCGAGCGTATCATAATTAGGCATCGATAGTGATTTAAGGCCGCACTACACCTCTCGCAAGGTCTGACCTTAAACACGTTTGGGTTCAGAATAGTCCCTTACTGATGCCAGTTTAATATTTATGCTTTTGAAGGTATCCTCACATCTTATAATGCAAGATCACACACAAAACGATTTATGAAACATACAATTTACTCATTAATGAATAATAAAATAGAAATGAAGAAAACTAACAAAGTATCTCTATATAATTACAACATTTGTTAAAAAAGCAGTATTAAAATATAACTTGAGCATGCATTTCAAGGGTCAAGCCCTCGGTTTTAAGTGTAGAAAATATATATTTGGCCGGCCTTACTTGAAGTCTAGTCGGGTACACCTTGACGAACAGAAAACAGAAGTAGGTACAACAACAAGATACAATGTAGAATCCTAATAAAACTTTGAATAATCATAGTCATGCATAGTAAAGATAAATGCATAAAAGAAACATTTTCATATATTGGTAATAAGGCAACATTTATGATTAAGATGCAATAACATTCCAATAACCAGCGAACAAGATAATAACATGCATAATTGGGCATACATAGAGACAATGTATGCCCTTTATCAGCCTGGCCTTGGAGAGGCTCGACCGGATTTATATTTTAAACATTTATGTCCGGTCGGATTTGTAATAAGTCTGGCCAGATATGAATCATGATCCAGAATTGTTGTATCATGTTATCAATATAAAAAAGACTGTAAATGAAATTATCAAGACAACTAACAAAAAAATTAGGATCATATATATAATGATTGAAAATATACTTACAGCAAAATTGCTAAACATAACATGGATAAATTGAAGAAAAATCCCATCATCGCATATGGTTCTTCCCTAATGGTACGTGACATTGTATCCTAAGTGTAGACTAAATTATCGCCCATTGGAGTTTACATATGTGTTTCCATCCTATATACCGAAGGGAAAGTTTCCATATGCGGCCGGATATGGTGTATATCCGGCTGGATGTATTACACACCCGGTCGGTTATACTGGTTCTCTTCATGCAATAAAATACAAAAGACATAAATTCTAATAAAAGTTCCCTTAGGTCATTCCTTTTTTGTAGTTTGGCTCGTAGAGTAGTCTCTAGATGTTGAGTTATCACTTGAACTTGCTCTAAGAAGGGAAGAACTCCAAGTGATCAAAGGGAATTTTTTAGAGTTTTTTGAGTGAGTTTTTTTTAGCTTTAGGATCTCAAAAATTCCGATTAGCTTTTTTTGAGTGGGGAAATCTCACTTTTTATAATGCTTGGGAGGCCTAGAAATGGAATAGAGGCAGAATCCCTCTTCAGCCTCATTTTTGGTATGGCGTTACTATCATTACTATAGAGTAACGTCCGATTTATGTCCGACTGAATATATAATATGAATTATTCATCCAATCGCCATTAATGGAGCATTACCCACTTTAATGCACGTCCAGCTGAAAGTTAAATTTAAAATTTATATCTGGTCGGTTATGATCATATCCAGTGACTTTAATAACTGAAAATCTGCACATTCAATAATAATTGTTCTTGTCCAGCTAGATTTAGGGTTTCTAGGATATATCTGGCCAGATCTTCTGGATTGAGAGAATGTAGGTCAGATATATATTATGTCTAATTGGTTTTTGGTAGTGTTCTTTGGAGTTCATTTTCTTTATGGAGTTCATCCTTGTAATTTCTCATTTTTCCATAGGTATCCTCTATATGAGACTCATCATCCGGCTGTGCATAAAAATAAAGTATCTACAGACAATGTTATGCAAATAAAAGGGCCTTGGGAGAGGTGAGATGATAGGCGAACCCCGAAGTCGTCAAGTAATAGCCCGTACTTTGGGGAGAGTGACTTAAGGCGTTAACAGGAATGAAGACATAGAGCTCTGAGTGGCAGAAGATACCACGCTCAAATGAGAAAGTATGAAGAAGCCTCTAACATGGGTACAAGAGAAGTGAAGGCGACAATACATCTTCAAGAAGACCCACACGTGTAAATGGCAGAAATTTGATAGCAGTAGAACGAACCTTGAGCTTGACCTCACAGCTTCCTTTCAAGATGTTATTGGTTATGGACCTAAGACATGCTAATTGTAGAAGCAGAAGAAAAATCTATCACGAATGCGACATTGGGGCCTTAGGGCGCTCACTCGTATGCTTTACACCCATAGAAAATTAGTCTGAACTAAACCCAAAGGCTAGCGATGAGGAGGACACCGAAGGCCACTTGAGGGACTGGTTCCAGTGGGAGATGAAGAGATTGGAGATAAACATGGGAGAAGATGCTTGAGATAATCAATATATATAGACATCATCTTCTTTCACCAATGAGGTGCTCGAAATAGAGTTCCCAATGAGGTTCTTCATACCTATGATGGACATCTACATGGGTAATAGGGACCCTAAGTTCCATGTTGAAAAATCCATCTTGCTTATAGAGATTTAAGGCATGGTTGGGGATGCGGTCTGTAAGGTATTCCCACTGATATTGGGAGGACCGACCAACTTATGATTCAAGAACTTGACTTCTGGGAGTATCAAGAGCTTCTCACAGCTAATAAAGTCCTTCGTGTGCCATTTCAAAAGAGCATGCTCACTAAGGAAGGTGATTTCGTCAATAAGGACGATGAAGCAGTGTGATGACGAGCCGTTGAAGAGCTTCATCGATATATACCATAACTTGGTATTGGAAATATGGGCGTCTGAGTCCCTAGAAGTGTTGGATAGCATTTAATGAAGCCCTATTGGTTAGGAGATTGTGGTCCCACCTTAGGCTCCAAGAAGTGTCGGACTATATAATAACCTTGGAGCATATTAGGAGGTTTGTATTGTTAGAGGAGGAAGATAAGATAGCCCGATGAGTGTTGCTTGGGTAAAGAAAGAATCAATGAAAGAAAACTATCGGGATAATACCAGTGGGTGAAAATGACCATGCCTGAGGCGACATGAATTCAGACCTGTAGTCCCAATGAGCCTGGCTCTGGAGCGAAGGCCCCTGATCAAGATTGCATATGTCACGGGAGGCACAATATACACAACCTAACAAGCTATTTTCATAATTTGTAACAATAGCTTGTTAACTCACAAATAGCACAAGAGATTCAAGACAATGGGCTGGTTACTGAACTCGAACCCAGAAGGTTTTTTATTGACAAAAAAGACCATATGGCGTATTACTTCCATCATAATATAAGGGGATATGGCAGTGAAAACTGCAAAGACCTGCAAGAACAAGTGGAAGACTTGGTGGGGAATTATTACCTCAAAGAATGCATTAATCATGAGGTCATGAGGGTAAGACAATAAATGGAATAGATGACTATGTTCATTATAGTCGGGGGAAGAACATTGGTTGGGGACTTAAACAATGCAACAAAGAACTACTGCCAAATCTATAGCCCCGAGGTGATGACTACTGAGAAAGCTCTAAGAATTGAAAAGTCCAGGTTGGTCCCAATAATGTTTACTGAGGATGGTGCTCAATCAGTGAGTTAACTTCATGATTATGCATTAATAATCAAGGCCAACAATGGCGGGTCAGAACTGGATAGAATATTGTTGGACTTGAGAAGTACAGTGACATCATATCCATTGAGGCCTTAAATGGGTTGGGAGTGGATTTCACCACTCTGATTAAGAATATAACTCCATTGTATGGGTTTGAGGGATCCATGGTTGTTCCACTTGGACAGATACAATTGAAAATGACCATTGGGACGAGCCCCCACACTCAGGTGATTTTATGGAGACCCTTTATGATGAAATCAAGGGCATCTATGTCAAGTTATTACTTAAAATTAAAATTCTTGACCAATTAGGGGGTCGAGGTTGTATGCGGCAGTCAAAAAGTGGCGAAGAGCTGTTTTGCAGCCACATCTAAAGAAACCTTGTGTGTTGATGATGTCATAGGGCAAAAGAAGAAAGAAAGATAATATAATACAATTGAGATGGAGTCCGTTGACCCCCGACCCAAGGATCCCACTTAGTATGGAGAAGCGGGAGAGGAACTTGAGTTAATAGAGCTCTATGGCTTAGAGAAAATATTTGAGGTCAAGGTCGGGTTGAAATAAAGTCTAAAGATGGAGCTCATTGAATTCATGATGGAGTATGCAGATTTCTTCGTGTGGAGTCATAGAGATATGCCTAAGATAGATTCTCGGATCATAAGTCACCGCTTGTTGATAGATCAGGCTCATAAGCTGGTGAAGTAAAAGATAAGGGTTTTCAACCAGGAGTGGTATAAAGCTCTCCACATAGAGGTGGAAAAATTGATGCAGGCCGGTTTATAATAAAATGCAAATACACAGAGTGGGTATCAAACATAGTCTTAGTTAAGAAGGCCAATGGTAAATGGAGGATATACGTTGACTTCTCAGATTTAAATAAAGCTTGCCCAAAGGTCAGCTTTCCGCTTTCTAAATTGGATCAGCTGGTGAATTCAACGGCCTACCATGAATTTCATGGATGTGTTCTCTGGATACAAACAGATCAAAATGTTCCACGAAAATGATAAAAGCAACATTTTTCACATATCAAAGGCTGTATTACTACAAGAATATGCCTTTCAGACTGAAGAATGTAGGGGCAATGTATCAGAGGTTGGTGATTCAGGTATTTGAACACATCATCAGTAAAATGATGCATGTCTATGTTGATAATATGATAATAATGATAGTACTTCCCAAGAATCATCTGAAGGACCTCAGGGAAACTTTTGAACTCCAGATGAGATATGAGATGAGGTTGAATCCAGAGAAGTGTGCTTTTGGAGTATCATTGAGAAAGTTTTTAGGGGTACATGGTTAGTACGAGGGGCATTGAGGTAAATCCTCAGAAGATCAATGCGGTGTTAAACTTGAAATCACCGAGAATAGTAAAGGAGGTGAGAGCTTGACTAGTCGGGAAGCAACCATAATCGGTTCATTTATAAAGCCATTGATAAGTGTCATGTCTTCTTCATCTGATCAAGAAGGCAAAGAAGGAGATCGAATGGATGAGCGAGTGAGAGGATGCTTTCCAACAACTCAAAGGATACCTGACCCGACCCCCACTTCTGGCTAAGCAAATTCCAAGTGAGATGTTATTTATGTACTTAGTTGTCTCAAAACATGTTGTAAGTTCAGTATTAATTCAAGAAATAGATAAAATCTAAAGGCCAGTTTATTATTATAGCAAGACATTATTAGATGTAGAAACCGGGTACCTGGCCCTTGAGTTGATGGCCATATCCTTAGTCACAGCAGCTAGGAAGTTATGACCTTATTTTTAAGCTCACCTTATTGGGGTATTCACCGACCACCAACTTAGGAAAATATTTTATAAACTAAAGACCTCAGGTTATCTAGTTAAATAATTGTTAGACGCTCAGTGTAATATAGAATATGAAAAGATTGATTGAATGAGCGTGAGGAAATCGATATTTTACTTAATGTACCGCCCCTTTTACTTAATATTTTGTTTAGTTTCTCGGGTTTGATGAACGTTTTGATATGTTTTAGTTTATTTAATAGATAAAATAATATTGGGACTTAATGAAATCATTTAGGACGAAATATGGGTCAAATAAGGGCCAAAATTGGATTTGACATATTAATTTTGGAGATTGAAAACTTGAAGGGCGTTTTTAACGAAGTGCAGTTTTGGAAATTCCAGTTTTGGTGCATCTGTCGTAATTTGGGCATAACTTTCTACTCCGATATCGGATTGAGCTGATTCAAGTTCCATATTAAAGAAGACTAAAATATCTACAGCTTTGAAAGAAAAAATAATTTCGAATTCTGAAGATTTCATGCCCGAAATTGATGAACCATCCAGAAGTGTGTTGTGTGTAATTATTAAAGTCACTTTCAATCATTTTCAAAGCAAAAAAATAAATTAATAAATAAATAATAAAAATATAATCAAATCATCACCAAACATGATAAGAGATTAGTGGAGCAATTAGTGGAGCAATTAATAATTGATTTGGTGGATGATTTGATGGAGGCAAAATTTTGCCTATAAATACCAAGCCATTTCATTTGTAAAATATATACTTTCTTCTAAGGAATTCCTTAAGAATAATAAGAAGATTGTATCTTGTTTGTTTATTTACAGCTTTCAGTAATTAATTTCCGCTTTCGCACTTTCCTTTTCTTTTACTTTTCAGTTTTTACTTTACGTAATTTACTTTTACGCACAGTACTTTTCTTTCTTTAATTTTCAGCAATTTACTTTCAGCATTTACTTTTCAGTAATTTATTTTCAGCATTTACTTTTCAGCAATTTACTTTTCAGCAATTTACTTTTCAGCAATTTACTTTTCAGTAATTTACTTTCAGCATTTACTTTTCAGCATTTATTTTCAGTATTTAATTTTCAGTATTTTACTTTATGTCTTTTATTTTATTTAAATTTTTACTACCTGTAAATATGTGTCGTAACTAAGCCAGTTATCTGGGGTTGTGATGAAATCCAATATCACCGGTTATAAGGGGTTAGATTATAGCTTGGGTAATAAAAATGATTTATTGATTGAGTCCTTAATCTTAATGCTTTTTCATTAACTGGCCAATGCTTAATAAAATTGAACTGGGAAACTTAAAATGAACTAGACATAGGGATTTTAAGTTTAAGACCTTAGACTCAATAGTCCACGATCTTCCTTGAGGATATATAACCCTTTAATAGATTTCCTTACAGGATAGACATATACCTGGTCGGGCGGGGTAGCCATAATTGGAACTTAAACCTTAATGAATCCAGATAATTTGGTTGACACAGACATATGGTTCAATTGGGTTAAACTGGGTATTTGTGTCTGACCATCGACAGAGGCTTACACATAATTTAGTGTTCCAGGTTAATAAATCAATATATTACCCAACTTTAAGATAACCACTTCATCTTTAAAATGATATTGGAAGAAATCACAACCCTAGATAGTTTTTAATATTGAATTTTCTTAAAACCTACTTTCAAACAATTTTATTTACTTGTTTTTAAATTTAGAATCGTCACCATTTCAAATCAATCAAACAACCTGTTAGATACTAGTAATCATTTGACCTCATAAAATTATTAGATTAGATATTAAGTCCTCGTGGGATCGATATTTTTATACTACTTGAACGATACGTGCGCTTGCGTTATACGTGTGTGTTTACGCCGGTCAAGTTTTTGGCGCCGTTGCCGGGGACTTATTTATCTTTTACTATTAGCTTAGGGGTTAGATACTTTACTTGTATCTAATTTCTTTTTACTTATTGTTTTTGTTTTCTTATGTTTCAGGTTCTCATAAATTACATGAGATGAACCAGAAGCTTTGAACTCACGACCGCTTGACCCAGAAATTGAAAGAACCATCAGACAGTTGAGAATGGAAAAGCGAGAAGGCCAAGAAGCAATCATTAACATGGAACCTAAACCATTGGAGGTTGCACCACCAATTCCCATTCGAGACAGAACCATTCCGGTGGTTGACAGACTCATTTCCTGTATTGTACTTCCTCCCTTACCAGCAAATGCGTGTGACATCAAAACATGCATTCAGATGAATTCAGCAGTCAGTTCAGTTCGGAGGAAAGCAACTGAAGATCCTAATGCCCACATCAGCAACTTCCTGGAAGTTTGCGGCACTTTCAATTACAACCGAGAAGCTGAAGAAGCAATGAGACTGCGAGTTTTTCCATATTCCCTGAAGGACAGAGCTAAAGCTTGGCTACATTCACTACCAGCAGGTTCTATCACAACTTGGAACACTTTAGCCACCAAATTTCTTGGCAAGTATGTACTTTCCACCAGCCAGAACCGGAAAGCTGAGGAATGACATCACATCCTTTGTACAACAAGATTTAGAATCCCTCTGCGAAGCTTGGGAAAGGTACAAAGATTTGCTCCGGAAATGTCCTCACCATGAGATTCCAAAATGGCTTCAAGTCTAAACATTCTATAATGGGCTTTCTGGAATAATGAGAACCACAATCGATGCTGCTGCTGGAGGAGTTTTAATGGCGAAATGAGAAGATCAAGCTTGGTACCTAATCGAAGAAATGGCCAACAATAATTCCTTGTGGCCAACAGAAAGGAGCATGATCCAAAGAATTACAGGAATTTATGAAAGTGGAGCCAATACAGCAGTCAACACCAAGCTAGATCAGATATGCAAATTCATGGAGACTCTTACCACTGGATCCATAAGTTCACCATATGGAGGAGCACGAGAGTCTAACCAACTTGAAGAAATGGTGAATTATGTCAATAATTTCAACAGACAGAGGAACAATCCATATTCCAACACCTACAACCCATGGTGGAGGAATCATCTTAATTTATCATGGAGAAACAATTCAGGCCAACAACAGAACTATCCACCACCTGGATTCCAACAACAGAACAAAAACCAGGAGCAGGCAAATGAATCAGGAATAACAGAAGTGTTGACCCACGTGAAAAAGATAGAAGCAAAACACAACTCTCAAGCAGCAAGATATGATACTATGTTTCAATCTCAAGCAGCAAGATATGATGTTATGTTTCAATCCCAAGCAGCATTGATTCAAAGTCAATCTGCTTCTATTAAAGCACTGGAGAATCAAATTGGACAATTGGCCAATGCTCAGAGTTACAGACCGCCAGGTAACCTTCATATCAACACAGAGCCAAATCCAAGGAACATGGGGAAGGAGCAATGTCATGCCATCATGTTAAAAATCGGTACTGAAATCAACAAAGATGTTGGAGCCAAAACAGCTGCTGAGGAAGTTCCAAAAGAAACACAAGCAACAGATGGAGGAAAAAGAAGCAAAGGAAAAAGAACAAATCATTCCACCTCCAACTTTTCCCCAACGTCTTCAGAAGAACAAATTGGATAAGAATTTTCTCGGTTCCTGTAATCTTCAAAAAGTTGCATATCAACATTCCATTTGCAGAAGCGTTGGAACAACTGCCCAGCTATGCCAAATTCATGAAAGACATTCTTTCACGAAAGCGGAGATTGGGAGATTACGAGACAGTAGCATTATCAGAAGAATGCAGCGCCATCATTCAGAGAAAAACTTCCTCCAAAGTTGAAAGATCTGGCAGTTTCACTGTTCCTTGCACCATAGGAGAACATGACTTCGGTAAGGCTCTGTGTGATTTAGGTGGAGTGTTAACTTGATGCCTTTTTCTATTTTCAGGAAATTACAGATTGGAGAAACAATGCCAACTTCAGTCTCACTACAACTTGCTGATAGAACGCTCGTCTTTCCAAGAGGGTACTTGAGGATGTGTTGGTCAAGGTTGACAAATTCATATTCCCAGCAGATTTTATTGTCCTTGATATGGAGGAAGACGCAGACGTGCCAATCATCCTCGGGAGACCTCTTGGCTACAGGTCGAACCATTATTGATGTACAAAAATGAGAATTAACCATGAGGGTACAGGACCAAGAAATAACATTCAATGTTTTCAAGGCCATGAATTTCCCAGATGATGAAAAGAATAAGGATGTTTCAAACTCGATGTGATACATAGTACCGATCAATACTCTGATGAAGGACAAAGTTCTACTGAAAAACGTAAAACATGTCAATTGCCTGTGGAGCCTAAAGATAAAGCGTCTTTTGTACTGAAGAAGCCAATTCTTGCACTACAAGCAACAGAAGAGAAAAAGTTCCACCAGCTCAATGAATTGGAGGAATTTCACAATCAGCCTTTTGAGGATGCCAAATTGTACAAAGAAAAGGGCAAGAAAAGACATGATGAGAAGTTAGTGCGCATACAACTGGAACCAGGGCAGAAGGTACTATAAACAAATCAAGGGTGAAATTCTTCCCATGGAAGCCAAAAATCACGGTGGTCAGGTCCATTTGTGATCACCAAAGTTTTACCAAATAGAGCCGTTGAGATACATGATCCTGACTCCAACAAAACTTTCAAGGTTAAAAATAAGCGTGTCAAGCACTACTGGGGAGAATCATTTGAGCGACAAAAAGAAAGTGTCACACTTTCAGATCCAGCTTAACGTTCGAGAAGTCAAGTCTGGCTGACGACTTTAAACTTAGCGCTCGCATGGTGGCAACCCATGCAATTTATGTATATATTGTGATCTGGTGTGTTTTATTTTTTTGTGTTTAATTTTTGCAGGTTTAGTCATTTCACGATGGAAGAAGCTCTCGTAAATCTTCACAAGCAATTTCCTTCTCTCCCTCAAAAATATCTGATGAAAGTCTATAAAGCTCGCTTGGAACGGATGAGACTACTGATGATCAAAGGTATTCCTACTGACATTCGTTGGATTATTGAAGCACGGGTCCGATTGGCAGGTGAGTCTTCTGACTCTTTTATTTCACATCTGTCTGGCTTAGGAAGGAGCACCTATGCTAAAAAGAGAAGAGCCAAAAGAATGGTGTTTGTTATAAATGTGCTCGTATGTTTTGTAATACTCGTTGTCGTTCTTTAGGAATGGTGTCTGATAACCGCGAAGATAATAAGATATTATTTCATTAGGGATGGCTTGAGTAAGGAGTCTTTGGATGACATATCTAAAACTCTTGAGACGCATCCCAGTGGATGTGTGTATCATGAAATTCGCATGTTATATGCACAATTCCAAAAGGAAAGACAACTGTTAAGTCTCGGGAATCTGACTCAAAAAAACCATGTTTGCCAATTTATAAGAAAATTGGATGGGAAGCTTGTCCCTGACGCATAGACGTCAATCAAGCCGTTACTTTTCTTGTAAATATTATATCTCTTTGTCTTTTCTTAATAATTTTGATTTGTTTTGTTGTTTTCTTTTAATTTCTCCGACAGGATCCAGACCTATTTTACTATCACGATATTATTTCGCTACTAATCGTCCTCTGGAAGATACTTGTGCTATTTTTTACTCACCCTTTTCAGGTACTATAAATTCAGCCCGTCATTGCACTTTTGAAGGCATCCAGAGTTGAGAAAGATATACATATAAGAAATGGAAGCCACTTCAAGAAGACGAGTTGAAAACATCTGTGTGTTTTGCGGTAGTAGTGTTGGTATTAAGCCACAATACGTAGAAGCAGCACAAGAATTGGGTCGAGTCTTAGCTGCAAGAAATATGCACTTAATATATGGCGGAGGCAATCTTGGACTTATGGGGATCGTTTCAAAGGTCGTACAAGAAGGAGGCAGTCATGTTTTGGGAATCATCCCAAAACCGTTGGCAGAAGCAAATCTTATTGAACCATCAAACGGAGAGGAACTGATTGTCCCAGGTATGTCTGAACGACTGGTAGAAATGATTAATCGTGCTGATGCTTTTATTGGTTTGCCAGGTGGCTTGGGTACATTGGAGGAAATTTTTATAGTGCTATCTTGGGCGAACTTGAACATACACCAGAAACCAATTGGGATGTTTAACGTTGATGGATTTTATGATTTTCTTTGTGTGTTTCTTGATGATGCCCGGAGAAATGGGTTCGTGTCAAAACCTTTAAAAGAACTCATCTTCACTGCCAGAACTGCTCCGGATCTAATTGACCAAATCTTAGCCTATGAACCACAAATTGACCCTATCCTTTCAAAGATAAATTGGTCTGAAGACGATCGTGGTAAGAGGCGTCGGATTAATCTGGATCTTAACCTTTAATTTCTTGTAGAATTTCAGCTAATCAGGTATTATCTTCTAAACTCTTCTTCTAATGTTTAAGACATTGGGGACAATGTCTCATTTAGGTTTGGGGAGGGAATTAGTTGATTAATATCTTGTTTTTAGTTGTGAGTTGTTTTTTTATTTTTAGTCCAAAATTTTCGAAAAACACAAAAAAAATTGAAAATTTTTCAAAAATTACAAAAATATTTTGTATTTTTGTGTTTTTATTTTGACTAAAAGGGTGAAATTGGTGAAAGAATAGCTGAGTAAGGAGTTTCCACTCCTGATACGTATCTCAAGCCTATTTTCGAAATAAGTTAATTTTTGTTTATTTCATTTTAAATTATTTAATTTGTAAATTCTCCATAAAACGGACTAAAATGGATCTTCATATGTTCAGTTAGCAGATATTATCAACATACATAGAAACATACGGACATGAACTAAAATTGAAATTTGTAATATTCAGTGCTCTAGTTTAATTGGAGGAAGCATCTCAAAAAGCAATGGAGTAAAAAAAAAGTCTGAGATCCGAGTTATTAAGTTTGTAATGGTGTTTTTAACATCTAGTGCCCTAAAGCCAACTGGTTTGGAGTCACTGGCCCAAAGCTCGCTACATGGATCAAGGATGTTGCAAAAATATATATATCTGAAGTCTGAGTAATTAAGTCCGTAGGGGTGTCTTAACACCTAGTGCCCTAAAGCCAACTGGTTTGGGAGCCACCGACCCAACACTCGCTACATAGATGGAAGATATTGTATAAAAAAAATCAAAAAAAAAATCAGAAAAATCAGAAAAAGTATTCCATTGCTGCAAAAAGGTGTGAAATCTGATAGAACTTTAGGACAAAAATATTACTCTCTTATCAACTACACTTGTGACTGTTGTGGGAAAAAATGAAATTGATTAATACTTTGTTGGCTGTGTATATGGAGAATGGTAAATATAATCGGAGAATTTACTTATTCGGTAATTTAGAAAGAAACAAAACAACTAGTAACTTGGACTAGAAGTTTCACCTGATTAATCACTAACTTCCTTTATTCTCTTTTCTTTTGTCTTTTTGCTTTTGTGTCCATTAGTTTTACTACCTTTTTACTTTTGTAAAATGTTTGTGGGTATCTTTACTGTAAACCTTCACGAGACTACAACTCGTCCACTAGGGACACCTAGGGGTTTAAAGGCTTGTTGCATACGCTAAATGAAACTGTGCTCCCTACGAAAGTGGCTTAGTTTAATTTTAATTGTTTCTTGTATTTTATTTTGTTATTTTGCTCAAGGACTAGCAAAATATTAGGTTGGGGTGTGATGAGCGGAAAATATATCAATATTTGCCGCCCCTTTTACTTAATATTTTGTTTAGTTTCTCGGGTTTGATGAACGTTTTGATATGTTTTAGTTTATTTTGTAAATAAAATAATATTGGGACTTAATGAAATCATTTAGGACGAAATATGGGTCAAATAAGGGCAAAAATTGGATTTGACATTAATTTTGGAGATTGAAAACTTGAAAGGGCGTTTTAACGAAGTGCAGTTTTGGAAATTCCAGTTTTGTGCATTTGTCGTAATTTGGGCATAACTTTTTACTCCGATATCGGATTGAGCTGATTCAAGTTCCAGATTAAAGAAGACTAAAATATCTACAGCTTTGAAAGAAAAAATAATTTCGAATTCTGAAGATTTCATGCCCGAAATTGATGAACCATCCAGAAGTGTGTTGTGTGTAATTATTAAAGTCACTTTCAAAGATTTATGAGAGAGATGATGTGAGCATTAGAACAGAGAGATGATGTGAAGGTACTATCAGTAAAGCCTCGCTTAGAATGATCCTCAAAGATTTATAAGCAGGGCAGTAGTTCCCTGATAATATAAATAAAGCTTTCCTTTATAAATAAATACTTGTACTTATTCACACTTGTTCATTATTTGAATAAGAAAGCATTATTCAATATTCTTGAGAAATACACGTGGTCGGCTTCAGCGGAAGGTGCAAGGTAAAGTGCGAAAAATATGCACCTCCATGGCACGCCAACCCTGGTGTCATTATTAAATACCTGGACTGGAATGTTAATACCTAATGACTTTCACCTTCGAAGACAAAACAAGAAGACCTGCGTGATACTTGGCGCCTCAAGGAAACCATAGCACACGTGACAAGTGGATCGGCGTGGCATTTACCACCCCAAGGTAATCATAACACGTAAGGATTAAAGATGGTAGCCTCGGGTTCGCATAGCATGGGGATGCATAATTCCACTATGGCGTTTTCCGCCATTAAGTGTTGGAGGTACATAGTATAGGAAAGGCCTACGGGTCTTTGTGGTATTTGTAGCCTCAGGTTTTCATTGCATAGGGAGGGATAATTCCCCATGGAATTTGCCGCCCATGAGTGTTGGAGGTGTATAGCATGGACAAGGCTCACGGGCCTCCATAGCATTTGTAGCCTCGGGATCTACCTAACATAGGAAATGGGAAATCATCCATGGCGCTGGCCATCTATTTTTGGATCGGTAGGAGCATAGCATGGGGTTTGCCCAACATGAGGAGGAAAATGCCCTCTTGGCATTGGCCACCCCCTGATTCGTAACTCTGTTTGCAGAGACATTTGGACTGTAAGGTTAAAAATTATTATTTTTTAGGTCAGTACAGTGTGTGTGATATGTCACCCCTATTACTTTGTTATTTTGTTTTTGATTTTGTGCAATAAGGCATGAGACGCCATCACCAATGTTTATGAGGATGGACCGAGGTAGAAAATTTTCCTTTATTGATCTTTTGGTTTACATTGGCTCGGGATTGAGTACGCCCCACCGAAGCCCTACTATTGTATGAATGGAATAAGAGGATAGCATTCCCTTGTGGCCAAGTTTATTGAATAGCTTGGGGTTGGGTATGCCTCGCTGAGGCCTTGTTATAATGAATGGCGTGAGTATGGTTCATTCCCCCGTGGCCGAGTTTATCATGAGGTTCAGGCCTAGATTTATTTCGCAATGCCATATTATTATGAAAGGCGTGAAATCAGAGTATCTCTCTCATGGCCTTGTTGAGAATGACAACACCAAGAGGGCCAAGTTCCTTTGGGATTATCATGTGAATAACATGGGACTCCAAAGTCCATTGTATGATCATATTTTGAATGACATGGGGGTCGAATTTTCTCCTTCATGGCATTGATCTGCTTGAATAACATCAAAATGGTCGAGCTCTCTCGGGCTAGTGATAGAAGAATGGCATTGGATTGGAGTGTCTCCTCATAGCCTTATTGGAATGGCATCAAAGGCCAGGTGCCCTTGGGGATATCGTATTGTGAATTTCATGAGGTCAGAGTTTCCCCCTTATGGTCCTAGAAGCAATGATTATAATTGGGATTTAGGATAACTACAAGAAGAACAAAGATGAGGAAGTCAGCCTCAATTTTTAGCTAAAGTTCCAACCAATGCTAACTTGGGTCAGCTTGAAAGGTTGGGATGACAGTCTCAGGGCAATAATATGGTCTTTCAGTTAGTCAGATCATTTTACAGATTATTGGGTTGTGGACTTTAATGTAGATATGGTTAGGAATAAAGATTGCCATCATCAGTGAATGAGTCATTTGGAAGGTTCAAAATTTTCTAAGTATTGAAAAGTGTCCCATGACATCGGACTGGGGTGCGTAGGCTTATCGGGGTATTAAAATGGTGATTATGGACAAATAGTTGGTCTGGTTGGGATAAGTTTTCCAAAATGGGTCAGCACATTGGTGTGCTCGGGCACCGGTGTTTGGATCAATTAGAGGGATTATTCTGGTTGTATGATCGAGCTGTTATTAAGATTATTTTTTACATGTTCGAAATTTTTCTGTGTTGAAAAAGGAAAAAATTCCCTAGATCGAGTCTTTACTCAGTATTGTTGGGGTCAGGTGCAGCAGAAGCGCGGTTCGGGCGAAATCCTAATTTTAAAACTTTTAAAGTTACCGAATAAATTATTTGATATCATATATCTATAATTTATTCATATTTCACCTAAACATATTATTCGATATCATATAACAACATAATTAATGATGAAAACATTAGGAAACTTTCACGGAAATGGTTTTCCACAAAATAGCATAAAATGTGTTTTAGTCGAACTGACCCAATGGTATTTGGGCAGTTCATGGGCTTCCCAAACAGTGACCAATTCACTGTTTGGACAGCCGTTACCCGGTAAGCCCGAAACTCATCTAGTAATGCTGTTTTTCACCGTTTTTGTATATTTTCAAACTGAAATAATTTTCAGAAATTATCCTAAATCCAATTTTTGTGCTTAAATCCAATTTTAGCAAGATTAATCTAATTAATCTTACACCAATTAAGTCCCACCATCATGAAATATCTCTAGAACAATTCTAGGTTATTTTAGAGTGGCTCAATACTTCTAGAATGGTAACTAATTTGTCCAACAATAAATTGAACTGTAATTACATTAATCTAGTTCAAAATAAATCTACACATACTTCTTGTCACTCAAACCATCATCTAATTAAAAAAGCCCCAAAAATTAGAGAAGACTAATCTCTAAAACAATTGAAGAAAACACAATAAAATAAAGAAATAATTTACACGTTAAAGAGTATTGAAGATTACCTTTTAATCATCAAAAACCTTGTTCTTGATTTCATTCTTCTCACCCTCTCTCATTTGTAATTTTTGGGAACCATTTTTGGAAGACAACTTACGGTCACACCTTACGAAAAATAAAGAAAACCTTCTTTTTTCTTTCTTTTTGCAAAGTGGCGTCAGTGTGTCGCGGGGGGAGGGGGTGGCAGGGGCACTTGGTCATTACTTTATTTTGGCAAACTACCACATTAAAGAACGAAAAAATAATTTCTTTAGTCAACCACCTAACAAAAGAAAAGAAAATAATTTTCTTCTCACAAAAAACAAAAGTGGCGTGGATGGGGATCATTTTTTGGGTCAAAATTGTTTAATTTTAATCATATTAAAATACTAGGTGATAAAGCCAACACTTGGCTTAATAAAAATATATATTACTTTAATATATATTAGACAACAAATAAGCTTGTTACACTTGTAAAGTAAAAAATAAATTGCCTAATTCATTAATTAGATAAATTATTTATTTACTTTTAAAGTGTCATGCCATTATTTATTAATAAATGTGTATTTAATCAAATTATGTATCAAATACAAATACATATTAAAACGATCAAATTTTCCCGGCATGTGTAAATTCGTTTACCGATTAAACGATTCGAATTAACTAATTTAATATGATAAAATATTATGAATAATCAGTATTATTTATAACGCGTTGCCCCAGCGCTCAACGAATACACTTCATATTGTGGGACTCTCTAAGTGCAAGTATATCCTCACGAAATCCAATTTCGTGTCCATAATTTACCCACTCGTAAAAATTATGACGACCACAGATAATCTCGCTGAACTATGCAAGTCGAGATCATCATATATGTATAATCCCTCTGTCACTAGCTATCCATATTATACCGGGGATATAGATTGGAACGTCAAATCCCTAAAATATAATATAGTCGACTTACAAAATTTACGATCTCTAAATAACACTCAGAACTCGCTTCTATAGTGTACTATGGCCATGAATTTACTAGATCGTAAACATGTGCAGGATACCTATGTCCTGTACACAGGACTGACAGATTCTATCTTGATACACACCGAATATCATGAACATCAGTCCACACCCAACGATCAGGCAGAGGTCTGACCTAAAAAGTTTGATGACGTGACTGTCATCAAAGTGTGGAAGATAAACCAAAAACTCCACCGTGGTATCTCTAAAACAATTGAAGAAAATACAAGAAAATAAAGAAATAATTTCTAGGTTAAAGAGTATTGAAGATTACATTTTAATCTTCAAAATTTATTCAAAAACCTTGTTCTTGGTTTCATTCTTCTCACTCTCTCTCTTGGAATTTTTGGGAACCATTTTTGGAAGACAACTTACGGCCACACCTAGAGATGGCAAAAATCCCGACCCGGCCGGGTCCGCATGGACCCGGACGACCCGGGTCCGGGTAGACCCGGGTCCGGAATCAAAAAATCCGGACCCGAGTCTTTAATATTAAGACCCGGGTGATCCCGGGTCCGGACCCGGGTAACCCGGTCCGGAAAAATTAAAAAAAAATAAATAAAAA
The DNA here is from genome assembly GCA_019454045.1 of Zanthoxylum bungeanum. NCBI lineage: Eukaryota > Viridiplantae > Streptophyta > Magnoliopsida > Sapindales > Rutaceae > Zanthoxylum > Zanthoxylum bungeanum. Next base: position 119,586 of record SKCR01005193.1, on the reverse strand, counting down.
ATTAAAAAATAAATTAGATTTTAATAAAAAAATAAATATATATGGCATATATATATAAAAATAATAGAATTTAATAAAAAATTAAAAGAATTGAAATAAAACTAATAAAATACAATATGAATATAAAATAATACAATAAAAATTTTAAAAAATTAAAAAAAATTAAAAAAAAAAAAAGAATCCGAGTAAACGGGTCCTGACCGGGTCTACCCAGATCCGACCGGTAGACCCGGGTCCGGACCCGGAATTATTTACCCGGGTCCGGAACCGGACCCGGGGAAGGTCCGGATCCGGAAATGCCATCCCTAGCCACACCCTTACCAAAAATAAAGAAAACATGTTTTCCTTTCTTTTTGCAAAAGTGGCGTCAGTGTGTCATGGGGGCACTTGGTCATTACCCTTTTTTTTTTTTTTTTTTTTTTGGCCAACTACCACATTAAAGAAAAAATAATTTCTTTAGTCAACCACCTACCAAAAGAAAAGAAAACAATTTTCTTCTCACAAAACAAAAAAAAAAAAAAAAAAAAGTGGCGTGGATGGGGGATCATTTTTTTGGGTCAAAATTTTTTAATTTTAATCATATTAAAATATTAGGTGCTAAAGCCAATGCTTGGCTTAATAAAAACATATATTACTTTAATATATATTAGACAACAAATAGGCTTGTTACACTTGTAAAGCAAAAAATAATTTGTCTAATTCATTAATTAGATAAATTATTTATTTACTTTTAAAGTTGCATGCCATCATTTATTAATAAATATGTATCTAATCTAATTATGTATCAAATACAAATACATATTAAAACGACTAAAATTTTCCCGATATGTGTAAATTCGTTTACCGATTAAACGATTCGAATTAACTAATTTAATTTGATAAAATATAATGAATAATCAGTATTATTCATAACGTGTTGCCCAAGTGCTCAACGAGTACACTTCATATTGTGGGACTCTCTAAGTGCAGGTATATTTGTCATGAAATCCAATTTCGTGTCCATAATTTACCCACTCGTAAATTATGACGACCACAGATAATCTCACTGAACTATGCAAGTCGAGATCATCACATATGTATAATCATTCTGTCACTGTCTATCCATATTATACTGGAGATATAGATGGGAACGTCAAATCCCTAAGGTATAATATAGTCGACTTACAAATTTACGATCTCTAAATAACACTCGGAACTCGCTTCCATAGTGTACCATGACCATAGATTTACTAGATCGTAAACATGTGCATGATACATACGCCTTGTACACATGACTGACAAATTCTATCTTGATACACACTGGATATCATGAGGATCAGTCTACACCCAACGAACAGGCGGAGGTCTGACCTAAAAAGGTCGGTGACGTGATTGTCATCAAAGTGTGGAGGATAACTCATATATCCACTGTGGTATCTCAAGTCTAAGGACCACTATGCTACTCGACTCGAGAAGATTCCTATTGACGTTGGTGTACCATCTATTAGGAAATCTTCGATGAGTCGTTCAGTGTTTATGGAATAAACACCTATAAGTCTATACGAGTCTCCAAAGGCTCATGGTTCGCTGAGATAAACCATCAGACTAAGTCTCGATATACGACATGTATTAGTCTCAGTGGATTTTACTAACCGACCCGTGTTAGTAAATCTTGACCAAAAACTTTATTTGAGAGTATACAACTTATAATATTGCTTCCCAATGTCAATTACAACCTACGTTGTAACTGCACAATACGTTTTAAATTCTCGAGTTCTTGTCCAATATATATCACTAAACCAGATTTAGTTTCAATCTAATCAAATTAGATCGAATATATATATTTATATATAAGAGACAAGAGGTGCTACTATCTATTATGTAATATTATAAAAATAAATTACTCATATTCATGAACGGTCATAAATATGATCCGGATTAGCGCTCCGAGCACCAATCCTAACAAGTATGTGCTTCAATTTATGAAAATAAGACACAAGGTTTTTGTTAATTTTTCATTTATTCATTTCTCGGTTACATTCTTATCTCCCTCAAGATTTTCAACCAGGGGTGGTAATTACATTAGAAGTACTATGATTGAAGGTGAAGCATTATCAATAGGAGCCGAGAAGGAAGAAGTAGTATGATCTGCTAGGGCAGAGCAGAAGCAGCAGCAATTGAAGTGCAGGAACGTCAGCGGTAAGAGGTGGCAGAGAGGTTACGGTAGTAGGATCATGAATCGCTTCGGTCTCCGCATGAGGCCCAACCCCATAGGCTTTCTCGAAAGAAATTTCTCCTTTTAAAATCCTTAGAACCTGGTGAAGCACGCTCAAATCCAAGTCAGGTTTGGTTTCGACGATAAGTTCCAGAGATTGCAAATCTTCCAGCTCCCTCTTAGTCTTGGTCAGCTTGTTATTGGCCTTGGATAGCTCAGTCTTGGTTCTGTCTAGATTTACCACAGCCATAACTGCATTTGCCTATGGCATTTTTAGTTCTAAAGTCCGAGAAGTGGCCTCATGATTGGTGATAAACACACACGTATCGCTCAAATAATATAAAAATATCGATCCCACGAGAACTTAATTTCTACTATTGTTATTAATTATTGATGCTAAATGTTTACAGGTATCTAATTGAGAATGGAAAAAATTGTTCGTTGGTTGAATGTGGATTAACTAAATAAATAAAAATACAAAATACAAACAAAGGAAATTAATAACAAAGAAAATATCTAGGATTGTGAATCTGCCCAATATTACTCTAATGATGAATTGATTCTCCCATACATGTGTAATAAATCAGTTGTTAACCTGGAACATGAAGATATGCAAAAGTCTCTATCGATGGTCAAATGCAAACACTCAAAGTAACCCAATTAACTATATGTCTATGTTAATTAAGAAACTCTGAATTCATTAAGATCATATTCCAATTGTGGCTACCCAAGCCCGACAGGTATATTCTATCCTGGAAGGAAATATCTAAGGTGAGATCGTAAACTATTGAATCTAAGGCTGAAACCTAAAATCTCTTCGTCAAGTTCATTTTAAGTTTACTACATCAATCTTATTGGTGATCAGGCAACAAGAAGCATTAAAATTAAAATTCAATAAACAGGCCAGAACATCACACATATATAAAGAAAATCAATTATTAAACTTGTGAATATTGTGCTTCATCATTTCCCTAGAATAAAAATAAAATATCGGGGTTAGGGGATCCACCTTTAATATTTCAAATCTAGAAATATCACTTTATTATAATATAGGAATTGTCAGTATTACCCGATTAATTAAGTTAAACAAGCCATAAAGAAGGTGTTATTATTTGTCCATAAACCAGCCATATAGGCGGTAATCATCTGTCACCTAAAGACCGACCATATAGGCGGTGTCACATTATGTCAAATAAATAAAACCAGCCATTTAAGCGGTATCAACATTAATCCATATTATTAAATATAATTTCCATATTATAAAATAAGTGAGATTGATCTACCTTATCATATTCAAGGTTTCACCATTCCCCCAGCGGAAATTAATTACTAAACATAAAAGAAAGTAAAAACACACAAACTATTATTACTAAAAATAAAAATACATAATTAAAATACAGAAAATAAATACACATAAGATACAATCCTCAAGTTCCTTAAGAGAAACCTAAAGGAAAGTATGAAATTTACAAATGAAATCAAGCTCTATTTATAGGTAAAATTTCACCTCCACCGATATCTCTACCAATTTCTCCACAAAACATGCCACCAAACATGACACCGAACACTCCACCAAATCCTCCACCAAACATGGAAGTTTGACAATTATAAATTGTCATTTTCCAATTTTTTATTTTTTTTGTTTTTTATAATGATTTTAATAATTACACATTACACACTTTGGAATTTTCATCAATTTCGGTCTTGAAAAATTCAAAAATTCGAAATTCTTATGAACATCAAAGTTGTAGATATTTGAGTCTTCTTGCATCTGAAACTTGAATCACCTCAATCCGATATTAGAGTAAAGAGTTATGGCCGAAATACCAAAATTGCGAAAAGCTGAAATTTCTGAAATTGTACTTCGTTAGAACGCCATTTCAAGTTTCCAACCTCCAAAATCTAAATTTCAAGTCTATTTTTTGCCCTTATTTGTTCCACATTTCGTCCTGATTGATTTCATTGAGTCCCGATTTTATTTTATCTACAAAATAAACTAAAACACATCAAAACGTTCATAAAACTTGAGAAACCATACAAAATATTAAGTAAAAGATGTGGTAAATATTGATATATTTTCCACTCATCACCTTGGCCCGGTCCTCATTCCTCTCGTTCTTTATAATTTGGATGGACCTATGGAGGGATTTAGACTATGTGGATTCATCTATCTTTTGTTCAGCTTCTATTCCTTTTTAGTTAGTCTACTCCGAAGCCTCTAAGCCTGACCACTTTTTACAACTGTGCTGGAAAGCACATCCATATTGGTGATCAATAAGATGTCAGCTGCACACGAAGAGATCGGACCATTTTGTTATAAGATGATAAAATAAAAAGACTAAGTTACGAGTTGTTACCTTCGCTTGGAGGCGACTCATCATCTGGATGACCTATTCAGGAGAAATATTCTGCTAAGGCCAGCTCCAGAGTCACTTGTTGGGCTACATAGTTGAAGGTCGACATAAGGTAACTCATTCCATTCCTTGTGTTCTCTAGAAAATTGTCCACACCAAGGTATGGACTGAAGTTTTTTGGGAAGTAGGGGTCGTCAAGGCTTTCCCACGAGAGGCACTAGTCTTCTTCATAGGGCTACATCTGAAAATTCTTTAAAAACTCATCCCCCATCTGATGGAGGTGTTGTTTTTGAGGTCTGGATGATAGAGGTTGAGTTATAGAGGTATTGCGGTGGTGGTGACCTAAGGGCGGGTGTCACTTGGCCCCCCCGAGTTTGGCGATTGGCCTTATACTAATTTTTAAGGGGCTCTGATTACACCCAAAAAGTACTTGTGGTTATCGCAATATATTTGGGGTGTCAATTCCTCAGAGAGATGGTTATAAGGAACTAATTCACTTAAATAAAAAGTCAGCAATAACTTAATTAAAGAGAATGATTGAATTGGTAATGTAAATTAAAGATTACGAAAAACACTTAAAAGTTATTAGTAGAGAAAAGCAGCAAAGCGTCGAAAATCCCTCTTGTATCAAATTCATATATTTAGTAGTTCATTTCTTTTATTACTCAATTAAGGGTTTCACATCCCAAACCAACAATCGGAAGATATTTCAATTCAAAACATATTAAATTCTAAGGTAACTGATGAATTGATTTCTCTATGTTAACAGAACACAATGTTATCGTTATGACCTATCTAACGTTGACAATATACCCACATGCAATACTGCAGCAGAAGATTAACTCATAAAACAACATTACCAGTCACAATTCATTATAATCACAAGATATTATAGAATAACAAATCATCAATCATATTAAATGTTTAAGAATATTCAGGAATCAAAAACATGAATAAAAGAACTTAATTACAAGAGTCAATCATTAACTTTGCTTAGGAGATTAGTTCTCCATATAGAAGAGAGACATAGCCTTGATAGATTGGAGAAATATTCTGTCTGGCATGAAGCTTCCTCGTTCTTCTCTCTCAAATATGTGATTTAATCTCTTTGTTGTGTGTTTTTCTCTCTGTTTTTCTCCTCTTCTAGGGTTTTTGACGAACTTTGATTTATATAGGGAAGTCTCGGAGTCCTTATACGCATAAAACACGACTAAACTAAGTTTCTGGGATCTGCCGAGACGCCGCGGTATCGGAAAGTGGCGTTATGATGCCCAACTCTCGGGCATTATTTATGGAGTTATGCTGAGGTCGCATCACGACGCCACTAGGTTGGGCGTCGCGACGCAAGGCAGTTTTTCTGGAATTATGTTTTCTCCATTTTTGCTATTTCCGCGTACTTTCGATGCGTCCGTATGGTCCCAAAACAGGTACAATTGCTCCAATATCCATGTTCCATTGCTTCCTAATAATAAAACTTAAAATAAACTACAATTAAGATTAAATACTTGATAATCAAGTCGAATTATCGATGTTCTAAGTGCATTTTCATGCACTTATCACAACCCCCAACCAGCTTATTGCTAGTCCCTAGCAATTCAAGCGTAAAAAGAAAATGTAAACTAAAATAAATTAAAAATAAACATGAAAAACTATCTAAGCCACTTTCATAGGGATCACGATTGCATTTAGCGTATGCAATAAGCCTTTAAACCCTTAGGTGGCCCTAGTGGACGAGTTATAGTCTCGTGAGGGCTTATTACGACGACACCCACAAACGTCATTCAAAACATGCAATCATGCAAAAAAATAACAAATTGAAATAGTCTCAATAGTTACACATATTATCGTCCTCAACGAATGCTTAGTAATGAAATCAGAGAATATGCAAAGTACTCAAAGCAACTTAAATCCAAGTCCTTGAATAAATCATCTAAGCCAGACTCACAGTATATGTGTAAATGTTCATTCACAGCTTGATTCCTAAGTAAGCCAACTCAGTGATTTCGTTTAAAAATTGAGATCTGATGGGTCAAACCAACCTAGATATTGCAATTGTGCTATGTAATTACCTTTTTGTGCTCAGTATGGTATGATATTTTTTGCTTCTTTCCAAATCTTTTCTTTTTTTCAACATAACTACCCTTTAAGGTAGCATTTCTTCTCATGGTGGTCCTAACACTCGCTCATGGGTAACTTCACGCTTATCGGTTATATGTGGTTTAATTTCTTCTTTTTTCTTTTTCTTTCTTTCAAATCTTTCTGCTTTTATTTTAACCATACCATACATCATAGCACTAGAAAATCAGGATAGATATCTAAGCAAAAGGTCATTCATCGACATCAATTTCTTCAACTAGTCACTTTGCCAACTACCTACGTTTTCACTGCTAAAAACCTATAGTTAAGTGCTTATGAGTCTAACCTAGATCAAATACTCAAGACATCAGATAAAAGTATATTAAAGAACTTATCGTTTCTAAAATTTCATCCTAAAGCAAACAATATTCATCATTGAATTCATGTTTTACTATTAAGGACTATTTTTTTAAATAAATATGACAACAGGGATAACGCATGAACAACTCCATAAAGCATATGACATTACCATCCCAACCTAAATCAAACATGTAAGATAAACATAAAGAAACAAGAGTGAGGAACAACACTACCGTGTATGGAGTTGATCAGGCTCATACCGGTAAGACTTTGGTTGTGTGGGTTACACTAACACCAGCATAAATACCTATGCAAATAATAAACATGTAATTAGCACAAAATAAAATAAAATTGAAATAAAATAAAATTACAAATAAAAATAAAAGAAAATAAAATAAAATAAATGTAGATGCAAGGGTTGTCTCCCCGCTAGCGCTAAGTTTAACATCTTCAACCAGACGCAATTCCCTAAGTGGTCATGGTGGCTTCCACTGATGATTAAGACATGAAATAAAATTTTTGGCTGGCTGTGGCTGTTTATCCATGGATCCCCAAGGACTACTGATGGTTGAAATGTTAGGTTGCACCTATGGAAAAAGCGGCTCAACCTCCTTGTAACTTTCTGAGATCATCTTCAGGTGAGCACTAATTCTTATTTTCCTCTTTTTACGGTTCTTTGGGGTCAGTTCCTATTTGGGAGGGTTATAGTTATGTTGCATAGAGGCTATTTCTGGCAAGACTATGTCTATCGGGTATGTATGGTGATATTTGTCATCATCTTGTGTTTATTCTCCAACGTGAAAAATATTCACTTCCAGTGTCTTATTCCCAAATAATAATTTCATGAGACCAACCCTGCAATTAATGAGGGCATTAGCTATAGCAAGAAAAGGTCTACCTAAGATGAGCGGAACTTTTGACTCAGTTTTAACCACAGACTGCGTATCTAAAATTAGAAAATCAACAAGATATTAGAATTTATCGATTTGAAGTAAAACATTCTCAACTACTCCTCGCGGTGTTCTGATAGAGCGATCAACTAACTATAAAACCATAAATGTATGTTTAATCTCTCCAAGTCTGAGCTGCAGATAAATAGAATATGGCATGAGATTAACACTAGCACCTAAATCTAATAATCCATGACCGAACTCATATCTGCCAATGTGGCAAGCAATAGTGGGGCATCCCAGATATTTGTATTTTGGTGGGGCCCTCTGGTCAATCACTGCACTTGCTTGTTCTGTAAAAAATGCAGTCTTTTTCACATGATGCTTTCTTTTCATGGTGCATAGATCCTTCAAAACCTTCGCATATGTGGGAATTTGTTTGATCACATGTAACAGAGAAATGTTAATTTTCACTTGCTTTAGATGTTCTAGGATCTCACTATTAGGGTCTGTAGCATGTGCAGTAGGCCTAAGAGCTTGAGGGAAAGGTACTCTAACTGAGATATTTGTCACTTGTTCTTCTTGATGAATATTGGTACTAATATCTTTAGGGTCACCTATAATGTTAGAGGAGTTCTGCAAGCCTATCTCCTTACCGCTCCTAGTGATTATGGCATTAATACCTTTTACATTGGATGCCTCATGATCAACCTGTGCCATGTGTTGCCCTTATGGATTTGGTTGAGCTTGAGATGGAAACTTTCCTTGTTCTTGCACACTCAGGACATTAGTCAACTTAGAGACTTGAATTTTTATCTCCTTATTGTCTTCAACCACCTTGAGTTATCAATGACTCAAACCTTTGATTGGTTTTTCTCTGTGCCTCTATAAATGTATGCACAGTGTCTTCTAAGGAATTCCTAGGAATGGCAGCTGTGTGATATGGAATGGCAGCTGTGGTGCTTGAGTGGGCTGTTGAGACTTCTGTTTCCAACTAAAATTTGGATGATTCCTCCAAGGGTTATAGGTGTCTGAATAAGGTGTGTATGACTTCTTGTATATCTCTAAGGTATTATATTGTTCATCATATGTTTCCCTTATCTCACCATATACATGACACTCTTGGGCCAGATAGTCAATCCATTTACACACAAAACATACCCCTTGAGGTTCTAACTGGGCTGCCACATGCATAGTCTTACTATCTTTAGATTTTAAGGCTCATATCTCTCTAGTTAATAGCTCAACCTGTGTTATATGACTATCATCTTCCCTAAAGTGGTGTGTGCCTCTGCTAGAAGGAGTGAGACGTGTCGTATCAGTCCTATCCATGGCATTAGGTCCAGTCCAAGTGTGAGATTTCTCTACTAGGTCATTCAAGTACTCTAATGCCTCATTAGGGTCATTTCGGATAAATTTACCATTGCATATTGTCTCAAAGAATTGGGGCTCTCTACGGGTTAGACCATCATAAAAGTAACTCACTAAATGCCAACTCTCATACCCATGGTGAGGATAACTAGCTAACATCTCTTTAAACCTCTCCCAAGTTTGATAAAGGGTTTCACTGTCTTTTTGGGAGAAGGTATAGATTTGTCTTTTCAAGGCATTCGTCTTATGGTGTGTGAAGTATTTATTAAATAATTCATGTGTCATATCGCCCTATGATCCTATCGAATGAGGTCTTAAAGATTATAATCAGCCTTTAGCTTTACCCTTAAGGGCAAAAGGGAAGAACTTAAGTATAATTATGTCTATAGTCCCGAATCGGTCATGAAAGGTTACTACAAACTCTTCAAATTCCCTAATGTGCACATAAGATATATCATTCTCCAAACCATGAAAGGTTAGGAGATAATGTATCATTCCAGGTTTAAAGTCTATATGTGGCGCATTAGGAGGAAACATTATGCATGATGGTATAGCTGTGCGAGTGGGATGGAGGTACTCATCTAGAGTCCTAATGGGTGGTCTCTCGTAGTCACTCATGTTGTGTGTGCTAGATGTAGATGGTGTACCAAAACGATTGTCAAACAAACTTTCTGAATCTGAATATTCCTCTTTAGCTTTAACAAATCTACTATACCAATCTCTAAGTTTAGGCATGCACTCAAACACAAATAATATGAGAAACGGAAATAAAAGAATTTAAACTAAAAATAAAAATTTAAACTAAAACTAAAACTAAAACTGAAATAAAATAAATAAATAAAATAAAAAATAAAGATGGATTGACTAAGCAAACCTACTCCTTTAGATTGTAAACCGTCTCCCCGGCAACGGCACCAAAATTTGATTACGCCCAAAAAGTACTTGTGGTTATCACAGTATAGTTGAGGTGTCGATTCCTCAGAGATATGGTTACAAAGAACTAATTCACTTAGACAAAACGTCAGCAATAACTTAATTAAAGAGAATGATTAAATTGGTAATGTAAATTAAAGATTACAAAAACACTTAAAAGTTATCAGTAGAGAAAAGCAGCAAAGCGTCTGGAGTCCCTTTTGTATCAAATTCCTATATTTAGTAGTTGATTCCTTTTATTACTCAATTGAGGGTTTCACATTCCAAACCAACAATCGGAAGATATTTCAATTCAAAACATATTAAATTCTAATATAACTGATGAATTGATTTCTCTATGTTAACAGCATACAATGTTATCGTTATGACCTATCTAACGTTGATAATATACCCACAGGAAATATTGTAGCAGAAGATTAACTCATAAAACAACATTACCAGTCACAATTGGGTTCCCCAATCACACATAGAAGAAGCATGACTATTCCTATTTATAAATTGGTAAAACACAATCTCTGGATTCATTATAATCATAAGATAATATAGAATAACAAATCATCAATCATATTAAACATTGAAGAACATTCAGGAATAAAAAACATGAATAAAAGAACTTAATTACAAGAGATCATCCTTACCTTTTTGTTAGGAGATTAGTTCTCCATTTAGAAGAGAGATATAACCTTGATAGATCGGAGAAACATTCTCTCTGGCATGAACCTTCCTCATTCTTCTCTCTCAGATATGTGATTTATTCTCTTTGTTGTGCATTTTTCTCTCTGTTTTCTCATCTTCTAGGGTTTTGGACGAACTTGGGTTTATATAGGGAAATCTCGGAGTCCTTATACATATAAAACATTACTAAACTAAGTTTCTGGGATCTGCCGGGGTGCAGTGACGTCAGAAAGTGGCGTTGCAGTGCCAAAATCTTGGGCATTATGTATGGAGATATGTTGAGGTCGCGTCGCGACGCCACAAGGTTGGGCGTCGCGACGCAAGGCAGTTTTTCTGGAATTGTGTTTTCTTTATTTTTGCTCTTCCCGCGTGATTTCGATGCGTCTGTATGGTCCAAAAACACGTACAATTGCTCCAATATCCAAGTTCCATTGCTTCCTAATAATAAAACAAAAAATAAACTACAATTAAGATTAAATATTTGATAATCAAGCCGAATTAGCGATGTTCGAAGTATATTTTCATGCACTTATCAGACTCTACCTTTTTCCAGACATACCTACATCAAGAAAAAAATACAAGGTTCGAACAATTAATAAAAGGTCGAGTTGGCAAAAAAAAGTGTAAGAGGAAATAGTAACATAAATAAAGGCATAGATCAATTAATCATTATATACAAGGTTTTTGCTAACTGGTTGATGGGTCCTCGGAATAAGGCCTATGTCGACAAATTAGGAACTATGAATTATGTCATAATAGTGGCCCGAATATTGGGTGGGTCACCCCAGCAAGCTACAAAGGGTGTAAGTTGGTTAGTAAGGTAATGATGAGGATTCTACGGAAAAAGAGACAAGAAGAACATGTCTTTACCTTAAACCCTAAAAATGATCAGCATAACAATCTCTTCACCGCAAATGAAGTGTGCACCCTAGTAGAACAACGGTTCCATTTTCATCATCAAACACCCTGGGCCAGAACATCAGTACTTGATGTTTTGCACCATTGAAAACCGAATACATTGAAGACATGCGTTGCATTTGGCGTCTCGGGGGTAACCATAACACGTTCATTGAGAGGGACGACGTACCATTTGGCGCCCCCAGATAACCATAACATATATGGATCGAAGACGGCTTTGAGATACTTCGGTACCTTTGGGTTTGCATAGAGTGAGGAGAGATATTTCCCCAATGGTATTTTCCGCCCAAAGATAAAGTTGGAGCTGCATTGCACGGGCAAGGCCCATGGGCCTGTGTTGAGTTTTTAGCCTTGATATTTACCTAGCATATGGAGGGGAACGCCCCAATGGCGCTGGCTATCCATTTTTGGATTCATATGAGCATAGCACGAGGAAGGCTAAAAGGCTTCTATGTCATTTGTAGACTTGGGGCCTACCTAGCATGAGGGAAAATTCCCTATGGGGTTTGTCGCCCCATGATCCGTAGCTCGATTCGCCAGGATATTTGGACTATGAGGTTTAAAATTGTTATTTTAGGTAACATAAGATAGAATATTTTCTATGTCACCTCGACATTTTTGAGTCTATGCGAAGTGTGTAATACGTCACTCCATTACACTTGTCTTTTTTTATCTTGTTTTTATGTGGCTTGATATGGGACGCCCTCACCACTGCCGGTGGAGATGGCTTGATATTGAAAATCTTCCCTCTAGATCTTTCTAGATTAGTGATTTATAACGGCTTTAGGTTGGGTTACGTCCCACTGAGACCCTATGACTGTGTATCAGCATAAGGATGGATCATTATCTTGTGGCCAAGTGTTCTGATTAGCTCGGGGTTAGGTTACATCACGCCCAGGCCCCATTATGCGATCGGCATAAGGAGGGATCATTCATTTATGGCTAAGTTGGCTCGGGGCAGGATTGGTTCCGCGATGCCTTATTATGTAAGTGGCCCGATGATAGGAGTTTTCCCTCGTGGCTTGATTTTTTTTTTTTTTGTAGGTTTTTTCGGATCATTCCCCCTTAGATCTTTGTTTTAAAAGGCATGGGGTCGGAGTATCTTCCCTATGGTCTTGTTGTTCTGAGATAGCACCAGGAGGGCCAAGCCTCATCGGATTAGAGTAAGGGATGGCATGGGATAACAGTTTCTCTTTCATGACCTTGCGGAAGAGCATAGATGAGGAATCGAACCTCAGTTTTTGGTTAAGTACTAACCGGTATTGATTCCGGTTGGCTAGAATAATAAGATAGCAACATTAGGGCTTCGGAATGGAATGGCATCCTCAAGGCATCGGGATAAAAATCTGTTAGGGATATGCCCTATACCCAACTTGTGGATGGGCTATATGTACATGTATTTGTAATAATTTCATTAAGTAATGAAATGGAAATCTTTATTATACGTGTCTTACATAACTTATATGAATCATCAACACTGTAATAAAGCCCTTGGAGTAATAAGACGATGACTTCCACACCTTATGAGAATCATTACTCTTAAATATTCCTAGTCATAGTTTTGTGAATAATTTGGGCGTTCACAAAGCGGAGAGACTAGCATGATGATATGATCCGCCCTTAAGTGGGGTAGCCGATCTTATAGGCTACTAGCGGAGATCCATCCGCTTGGTGTATCACATGGATGCATGAGTTGCTCGTGTCCATCGAACTGACCGCCGAAAGTTTTCATATGGAGTGTTTGTTAGTGTTCCTAGAACATGCCAAGGATATAATAAGCAAGAAAAGGTGTTCATAAATTCATTATAAGTTGCAGAATTACTTACATTGAATGGATTTGAGCTTTTAAAATTTTTGAGAATAAGATCTCCAAGATCCTTCATTTGTTGATTCCAAGCTTTGAGTGATGATTCCAACCATTGAGTTAGTTTCCCTATCACCTTAGAAGACTCCTTGAAGTGCTAGCTTTGTTGATTTTGAAACAAAATCAAAGAGAAAGGAGAAGCATGCTCACGCCCATGGTAGAGAGAAAGCTAGGGTTTTTGTTCCTTTTGTGTTTTGTGTGTTCTCTACACAAATGAGAGAGAGAGATGGGTTTTGGAAAAAGCCAATTTACCCTTTTCACCTAAACAAGGTGGTTGGGTAAATGGTTTTGCCAAAACCACTCCAAGGTGGTTGGAAAGTGGATGGTATGGCATAAATGCCAACCACTCCCCCAACTACCACATTAAAGTGGGCCCCACATTTGAATTCAAAATTCAAATGGATTCTACAAATGTTTACCGCGGCTCGGATTCGTTTAATCCGATTAAACAAATTTCTGTCGCTAAATAATTAAATCTAATTTAATTAAATGACGACCCCTCGTAAATATATTACGAATGCCATTTACGAATTAATTCTAAATAATCCATTCGCTCGTATTAAAGTTCGACTTTAATTTCGTAATGAAATCCAATTCATATTAATATATCTGATATATTAATTTTAGCCCATATGAATAAATTAAATAGAAAATTCAAATTTAACTATTAAATTTATTTTACCATCCAAATTAATCGCGCTCTCTCTCTTTCGAACACATTTAATCCCAGATTAAATAATACCTCAATTAATCCCAGATTAATTTTCTCTCTGTTAATTAATCCCAGATTAATTCTCTCTATTAATTAATCCCAGATTAATTCTAATTCGAGTCAACTGTCATCGGTGAATCTTTGGGAAGCGACCCAAGAGATCCCTGGATATGTTGGCAGTAAATACGGTCATCGGATTATCCGAATACGTGCGTACCTCGTACCACGTGCTTACCGATTTACAAGACATGGTTGGCTTCTAGCAAAGCACCCCAATTCTCCAGAAATATTATTAATGGAATATATGATCTATATCAGGCGTAGTATACGTATATCGTGTATGTCGATCCAGTATCGGATGTCACGTGCTAGGCCTGGGGCTGGAATTATGTCTGCCCCGTACGAAGCACATATCAGATGTCTGGTAACTAGTCTCTATAATCTGATGAACATGACCTAGTCATATCATCCCGATTACTGCAGTACTTAAGAGTACTAGTTCCGTATCCTACGTGACATCATCTCCACTATGACTGGAATGACACTTCCGTCTTGACATAACACCCAATACACTACGATTCTCAATATACCCAGCAGAGGCGTACATAGAACCGTTTAAAGCCCTGGACGACCAAAACCAAAGCATATTGATTGTCGCAAGTATTAGCGGTGCAAGTCTCAGGATAAGACCAAATACACCTACCCTGATTTCAGACTTCCATAGACACATAGTCATACTACCAATGGAATTCCGAGGGGTCTATCCAGAGCGAAGCTGTTTTCCGTACCATCGGTAAACACAACCTCCTATCACACTTGCATAAGTATCCAATACTTAAATATATGAAAACTATGTTGTTGTGCTCCCATAACGCGCACAAGTGTAATACTAGTCTATTCCGCATTATCGATGTCCAATCTTGATAATACTACGACTAGGGATTATTTAATGATTAATCCTTCGTGGACTGATATTGTCTCATATCATCTCAATCCAGGAACTAATCATAGGGACCTCCTATCATTTATACATCTAGGTGATCTAATCACAAATGATAAGAGTGCAATCTCCTTGTCACATAGTTAATTTGTACAACAACACCATGATATGTACAAATAGTGACGTTATGGGTCATAATTGTCCAACAATCTCCCACTTGGCTATAGCCAGTCACTCGAGTGTCATACACCCGAACTATGTACGGTTCGCTCAAACTGCTGAGGAAAGGCTTTCGTCAGCGGATTTGCGTGATTATCGTCTGATGCAATTTATTCGATCATCACATCGCCACGATGTATGATCCGAACGAATCAGATGAATAGTCGAAGTATATATCTGGATCGTTGATGAGACCATTAATTCTTTAGCCTGTGCTGACGCCTAGCTCAGCTGCTTTCAGAACTATTTCTAATCTAATTAGATTTATCATCGACCCAAATGGCTTCTATTGCTGCCTCAGCCGCAGCAATAACCCGCATTTGTTGTTTATTCAGTAACAGTATCTTGCTTGGAAGATTTTCAACTCACTGTTCCGTTATCAAACTGTCTAAATTTATTTATTACGTTTTTTTATCGGTTAGGAAACTTACAGCAGTGATCCCAGTCACTTCAAGTTCTCATTCCCCATAGTATAAGACATCATCCTTAGTTCTCTAAGATACTAACGGATGTTCTTAATATCAATCCAGTGACTATCACTTGGATTGACCTGTTTGTGACTCCATATGCTCAAAGCGTATGAGACATCAGGTCACGTACATTTTTCAATGTACGAGTTCTCAGAGAGTGTTAACAACTTTAAATCTATCCCATTAGATCTTTATTCCTAGAATAAAGGTTGTTTCTCCCAAGAATTCTACGGAGAATTTTCATGAAAGCCAAGCTTTCATCGATTGTAATATGGGAATATCATTTCCAAGAAATGACATATCATCATTATTTAGGACAGTCACTTTCAGTGCGCTCCCACTAACCTCCTTATATACACAAGAATCATTTCTCGTTTTCAATTAAATCATAAACCATTATGATTACATCAAAACGATAATTCCAAGAACCTAATGCTTGCTTCAATCCAATCATGGATCGAATAACCTGCAAACCTTGTTTGCTAGTTTTGATACGACAAATCGTCAGGATGTTGTAAACATCCTCCAAAAGGTTTCCTTTTCAGGAAAATGATTTTTCGTTCAGCTGCCATATTTCATAAATGAAACATGCAGCATCAGCAAGCATTATCCAAATGGATTTATCCATGGCAACAGGTAAAAGATTTTGTTGTTATCGACACAATGTTGATAACGACACCTTTTCGCTACAAGCCTAGCTTAGTACCTTGGTATGTTTCAATCCATGTATGTCTTCCTTGAAGACTTATATAGTACCAATAGGCACAATGCCTTCTGGTACATCAACTAGTCTCTAAACATAGTTGGTATACATGGAATCCATTTCGGACTTTATGGCAATTTTCCATAATGGGGAGTCGATACCTTGTATCACTTCCTCATATGTAGTCAGTTCGTCTTCCTCAATAAGATTGACATCTTTATGAGGTGAGATCAGAAACTCATACCTCCCAGGTTGTTTTCTGACTCTCTCCGACTAACGCGGTTCTTGTGTATTCGAAGATTATGGTACAGTTTCATCCTTGGTGAACTGTTTGTGTTCCATTAATGACTAGGTGCCTTGAACAGTATTACTCTAATTTTCATCGAGTTTTACTATCCTCTCACTTACCACTGCATATTGGTATTCCTCTTAGGAAAAACGCATGGCGAGCAACAATTACATTGTTCTCATGTGAGATGTATAAGTACTATACTTTGGTTTCCTTAGGACAACCTACAATTAGGCACTTATCTAATTTGGGTTCTAGTTTGGTATCATCCAAACATATGCTCAGCATCCCAAATCTTCAGGAGTGAGAAAACCCAGTTTATTTCCTATTCATATCTAATATGAAATTATGTCTAACAGATTTTCATGGAACCTTATTCAAAATAAGTATTGCATTGTTAATGCTTATCCCTTTGAAGGAAAATGGTAGCTCAGAGCGACTCATGATTAACCTTATCATGTCTAACAAAATTCGGTTTCTCCGTTTGGACACACCGTTAAAATGACGTGTTCCAGGAGGAGTCCTCATTGAAAGAATACTATACTCTTTCAAGTATTTGAGAAACTTACTGCTTAAGTATTTTCATCATGGTCAAACCGTGATGGTTTTAATACTTTATCCGATCTGTTTATCTATTTCGTGTCGAAACTCTAAAAGTTTCTGATTCGTGTTTCATAAGAAACACATAACCATAACGCGATGCCACATCCGTAAAGGTCACGAAACATTCATTTCCATATTTAGCCTAGCTAGACATGGCCCCACTTACGTCACTATGAACGAGGGCTAACAGATCGATGGCACTTACACTTTTACCAAGTAAAAGGTATTTTAGGTACTTTACCTAATAAACTAGATTCGTAGATATCATTTGAATGGAATCAAATCTGTCCTAGTATCCACTCTTCAAAAGTGTGGATATATGAGTCTTGTTTAATGTGTCTCAGACAACACTGCCACAAAAAGTCTTATCTGATCAAATCAGTTTGAGCTATTTATTCATCATATTATATGTTTGAGATTTATTTATGTTCAAAATATAAATGCTGTTACTCACATCTAATGTGTTTATCTCAATATCATCTTTATAAAATAAAACATTTTAGTGTTCTAGAATATAAAGGTATACCCGCAACGGGTTAAACCCTGATATGGAGATAATGTTTCTAGTCAAACTAGTTACATTATAATAGTTTCCTAATTTAAGTACACACCCGAAGGGTAGTTCCTAAACTTAGGTATCTATGGTAAAATAGCGACTTTCGTCCCGTTTCCGATTCGCAGATTAATCTCAATTGAAGTCAGTATCTTGCTCATAGCAGATTCTGCACATCAATGCATATTTATGTATCACACTTAGTATTTAAAATTCAATTTTAATACTAGTAGTGAACATATTTATGACAAACATATTTGAAGTCAGAGCCTTGCTCGTCTTCAATTCCTTCATGTCTGCTTTATCCATACGGCAGTCACGCTTCAGTGATCCCATTTGCAACAGTTTAAGCAGACATCTTGGGATATGTCATTTGTCTTCCTAGAAGACAGTAATGATTTTGCCTTTGCCCTTTTTCTATATCCCAGAAGCCTTTGGCCAAGCCTTGGGTTTCTAGAATATCGAAGTAAGGTGCGCCTTGCGCTACTTGCCTTATTGCAAACTTTGGCTTTATCTCCTTGAGAATAGCCATTAACTCTCCAAGAGTTATTAATTACAATTTAATACTTCTAAGATCTAAGAATAGATCTATTAAGATCCTTCAATTTCTTCATCATACTTTAAGGATCTAATCCTTAGTTCTGATTAGGAAATTAAGGAGTCCTTATTGACAAGTATAATGGATTAAGCACTAAGTTATCATCACATGAATCTTCCAAAGATCATGCTCTACTATTTGCTTAACTCTGAGCTTAGGCCTAATATGTTATTTTATCAAATAAAGTAACTTATTAGTTTCCAGGACCATCCTGGAATTTTATTCCCAATTTGAAAATTAAAGTCGTTTAAACACATTTTCATTCAGGATTATGTTTTAAACACTAGTCTTTCAGTTATCTTGATTCCAATAGTCTAACTATCCAATCAACGATTTCGGGTACAATCTAATGTAATGATTACTATAGTCTAACTATATAACTAATTACAATTTTATTGGTAAAATCAAATATATGTTGATTACTATAATCCAATTATATAATAAACTATAAATGATCGGTAAAATTTAAATATATTGATTACTATAATCCAATTATAATCAACTATAAATGAAGGGTAAAATTCAAATATATTGATTACTATAATCCAATTATATAATCAACTATAAATGAACGGTAAAATTCAAATATATTGATTACTATAATCCAATTATATAATCAACTATAAATGAAGTAGTTTGAATACAGTCCAACTGTTTAATTAAAACAACAATTAAATATTAGTCCAACTAATAAATAATATATATTTTACGAATAATATTTGATTGAGCGCGTATGACAAGTAATTAAACGAATATTGCAAATTTAATTCTTGCCTCCGACTATTTTTCGGGGAGCCTCTAACCCTCTGTTGAGTACTCGGGAAACCTTGTTTCCTAGTGGGCTAGGATCCGTTAAATAACACACAACCTTGACTTTGGCCAACAAGCTGTATGATATTTAACTAGGTAGATCTCTAAGATCAATTGGATCTCATCTAATTCCTAGATCCAGTAGGTGGACATCCAAGTCTGAAACATATATACAATATATATGTCAATATATCCAATATATTTTCCTAACCTTTTTCTTCTGAATCAACTAAGCCTTGGCTTAGGCACAACAAGCTTAATGATTCCAGTTAAGCGGGACTCATTGACATGGAAAGCTTCGTAATCAATGTCGATGGACAAGAAGTGATCTTGACTTTGGCCAGCAAATCACGACTTGGACAAGACACCGATATGGAACAAAACTCTCATGATTCAAACACATCCGCAATTGACAAAGGTCTTGACTTTGGCCAACAAACCAATGCCAACTTTGGATCTTGAGTAAGAATCACTCAACGGAAGGAAAAATGCTTAATATGTTTTGAGGGTTTTTCGCGTAAATTGGCAACCAATTTATTATCTTTAATTAGGTCTCATCATACACCCTTAAGCATGCATTCTAAAAGCATAATAAGGCATGATAAATAAATTAATAATGATATGCGGATGGATATGTCACAAATTGTTCATAGAACAAATCACTCCATTTCCTCTCCCCGGCTAGAACTATTCTAACTTCTGCCCAATTACATAATACAATAAAGAAACCTCATTTACATTGAGGGGAATTGGTGAGAAAAGAAATACAAAGAATAATGAGATAAAAGGCTGGACACGCAGGTCCAATTTAATAAATTCTAAATTTATTACAATTTCCAAAATTGTCCTCGCCCTTCTAATATCCATCTGATATACATTATTCATGCAATACATTCATGTATTCATACAAATCATGTTATTCAATCAATCTAATCCAATTAATTAATCTTTGAATTAATGATCATCCAATGTTCAAACAACGATTTGATTTGCACGAGTCAAACTCGTTTAAGAATAAATACTCAAAGTAAGTATTCTTGAATTATATTGAACTACAACTTTAAATCCAATTTATTTGTATTCAATACTAATTCCAAATTTAATTACAAATTAAATATTTACACTTACTTATAAGCCTTAAAGACTTGGATTCTGAATCCAATCTTGATGGGTCTCAAAGGCCCAATAACATCCAATGTCATTTTAATTAAAGTCCAATGGACTTTTAATTAATTATTAAGGCATGGGCTTTGGCCATAATGGGTCAAACCCAAAATGCCAAGGCCCAATAGGAATCACCCTATTGCCTACAAATTAATTTAGGCCCATTAGGCCCAATTAAATTCTTTAAATGGCCAAGTGATGTATTTGGACTTTATGGAATTGGTTTTGGGCCCAATTGGATCCAATCCAAAAGTCAAAAACTAAACTTGGTCAAACCAAACCCATTAAGCCCAAATACACACTTTTAGCCCAATTCATAATTTAAAGGCTTATTAACATAATTATAATATTCCAAATATCACAATTATTTTAATTAAAGTGTATTAGCCATGATTAATTAATTAAACTCAATATTTCCAAAATACCAATTAACTTAATTAATCATGCTTAATCCATCAATTTATGCTCAACACAAATTGAAGCCAAAATACATCATTTCATGCTTAACACAAATTGAATCCAAAACATATCATTTCATGCTCAACATGCTCTTTGATTTTAACATAAACATTATTGACTTTGATTCTAATCCAATCAAACCAACAATCAACATTTAAACATGCATTTAAACACATCATTTCATGTTACAAAAAAAAAAACTGCAGTCCAATTACAGTGAGCATTCGGCCATGTTAAGGGAAATTAAAAAATTTGATCCAATCAATTTTTCTCAAACCTAATCATGCACAACTCTAAGTTAACATAATATAAGCATGCTCAATGCATCAATTTGAAGAAATCATATTCAAAACACAAAAGCCCCAAATTTTAGTCTCATAAACCCTAAAATTTTCATGCTTAAAATTGACTCTTGATACCATTGTTAGTGTTCCTAGAACATGCCAATGATCTAATAAGCAAGAAAATGTGTTCATAAATTCATTATAAGTTGCGGAATTAATTATATTGAATGGATTTGAGCTTTTAAAATTTTTGAGAAGAAGATCTCCAAGATCCTTCCTTTGTTGATTCCAAGCTTTGAGTGATGATTCCAACCCTTGAGTTAGTTTCCCTATCACCTTAGAAGACTCCTTGAAGTGCTAGCTTTGTTGATTTTGAAACAAAATCAAAGAGAAATGAGAAGCATGCTCACGCCCATGGTAGAGAGAAAGCTAGGGTTTTTGTTCCTTTTGTGTTTTGTGTGTTCTCTACACAAATGAGAGAGAGAGATGGGTTTTGGTAAAAGCCAATTTACCCTTTTCACCTAAATAAGGTGGTTGGGTAAATGGTTTTTCCAAAACCATTCCAAGGTGGTTGGAAAGTGGATGGTATGGCATAAATGCCAACCACTCCCCCAACTACCACATTAAAGTGGGCCCCACATTTGAATTCAAAATTCAAATGGATTCTACGAATGTTTGCCGCGGCTCGGATTCGTTTAATCCGATTAAACAAATTTTCGTCGCTAAATAATTAAATCTAATTTAATTAAATGACGACCCCTCGTAAATATATTATGAATGCCGTTTACGAATTAATTCTAAATTAATCCATTTGCTCGTATTAAAGTTCGACTTTAATTTCGTAATGAAATCCAATTCATATTAATATATCTGATATATTAATTTTAGCCCATATGAATAAATTAAATAGAAAATTCAAATTTAACTATTAAATTTATTTTACCAATTAATTCCAAATTAATCGCGCTCTCTCTCTTTCGAACACATTTAATCCCAGATTAAATAATACCTCAATTAATCCCAGATTAATTTTCTCTCTGTTAATTAATCCCAGATTAATTCTCTCTTAATTAATCCCAGATTAATTCTAATTCTAGTCAACTGTCATCGGTGAATCTTTGGGAAGCGACCCAAGAGATCCCTGGATATGTTGGCAGTAAATACGGTCATCGGATTATCCGAATACGTGCGTACCTCGTACCACGTGCTTACCGATTTACAAGACATGGTTGGCTTCTAGCAAAGCACTATATGATCTATATTAGGCGTAGTATACGTAGTATCGTGTATGTCGATCCAGTATCGGATGTCACGTGATAGGCCTGGGGCTGGAATTATGTATGTCTCGTACGAAGCACATATCGGATCTCTGGTAACTAGTCTCTATAATCGGATGAACATGACCTAGTCATATCATCCCGATGACTGCAGTACTTAAGAGTACTAGTTCCGTATCCTACGTGACATCATCTCCACTATGACTGGAGTGACACTTCCGTCTTCACATCACACCCAATACACTACGATTCTCAATATACCCAGCAGAGGCGTACACAGAACCGGTTAAAGCCCTGGACGACCAAAACCAAAGCATATTGATTGTCGCAAGTATTAGCGGTGCAAGACTCAGGATAAGACCAAATACACCTACCCTGATTTCGGACTTCCATAGACACATAGTCATACTACCAATAGAATTCCGAGGGGTCTATCCAAAGCGAAGCTGTTTTCCGTACCATCGGTAAACACAACCTCCTATCACACTTGCATAAGTATCCAATACTTAAATATATGAGAACTATGCCGTTGTGCTCCCACAACGCGCACAAGTGTAATACTAGTCTATTCCGCATTATCGATGTCCAATCTCGATAATACTACGACTAGGGATTATTTAATGATTAATCCTTCGTGGACTGATATTGTCTCATATCATCTCAATCCATGAACTAATCATAGGGACCTCCTATCATTTATACATCTAGGTGATCTAATCACAAATGATAAGAGTGCAATCTCCTTGTCACATAGTTAATTTGTACAACAACACCATGATCTGTACAAATAGTGACGCTATGGGTCATAATTGTCCAACAGTGTTTATCCCATGTGTCTGTGAGAACTTTCCTATATCGATTATATGACTAGTCCTTACACTTGAGGTCTTTATAATCTTATGTGTGGATCAAATAACTTTGACATTCTCATTCCCCGGTTCAAAAGATCCATTCATAAGGGTATGATTGGGTCATTTGTTGAAACACATGAAGTTTGTAAAGATACAACAGTGAATCGCCACTCTCTCGAATAATATTTTCTTATAAGAGTAGTATTCCAGTTTGCGGGTTGATATGTGTGATCAGTGATTGATATTGTGGCCACAGCAGAAGAATCATGTGAGATTCTTGGGTTAGCACGATTCATGACACTATCAACATCATATCTTTGATCATATGGGTAGACACTTTCTGTACCCTAGGTCAATAGGTGAGGATACAGTGAGACGGGGGACCGTATCATATGTAAATCGCATACATAATGAGTTTATATATATATTTCCGTCTCATTTGGGGGCCTTGGCATGTTGCTAAATGTCAACCTTGGTCATTGAAATCGAACGACCATCTGAACAGAGGATAATTTATGTTCGATTAAATTATCACGATTCATTTCATGTCCAACTTGAGGGGAACCCAAAAGTTCACACACAACAAATTCAAAATCAATGGTTAACAGTGCACAGTACATATTTAATAGCATATATGATTGCTGTAGGAATTGTTCATAAATGGTTCAATGTGTTTAATTATTGAACAGATCATTTATGAGGTTCCATAGTGGCTTATGGATTGGTGAATGACGATAGGGGCACTTTGAAAATTGGAATAAATAGATAATAATAATAATAAAAAATTACTATTCACATGAATAGTAATGTGTGAATAGTACCATGTGAATAGTAAAAAAATTTATTTAATTTTGTTATTTGTTTTGAATTCCAATTCGGCCCAAACTCTTATTAGGGTTTTATAATCTCATTAAACCACTAAATTAAGATCCAATGGCTAAGATTAAATTGGCTTTTATCCTACATCGGATTCTTAATTAATTTTGTTGTCTTTGGAGCACTATATAAACCCAAAGAATTCTTCACAAATTTTTGCACCAAACCTTTCAAATCCTGGGTTTATATAAGTGAGCAACTCTAAAGTTTTAAGAGTAAGCCACTGATTTTGAGGATCCTTAAGTCTAATTGACTAGAGGAACCTCGAGTTAAAAGTTTTGAGGTATTTGCCTAGGCTAGCACCAAGGGCAAAAATACCCGTGCACTTAAGGCGTAGTCTTGCTGTTGAGTTTTGGCTTTGGTGTGTCCATCTTTGGAGGCCACACATTTGGGTGGCTCTTTGGAACGTGGAAGAGCTTGCTGCGTTCGAGAAAAGCTTGTAGATTGGAGGGAGGACTGGAGGAGTCTACGGTTCAAGTAAGTTTTTTTCTTTCTTTATTTTAATTAGAGTTATGATAGTTAGCATGTTTAGGTTTATGTTCTTTGCATGTTTTATGAGTTTTATGCTTAGAATATATAGTAACATGCTTAGACTTGTAGAATAATCAAAATAAATGGGTCTTGGGCAAAGGGAAAGTGGCATCATAATTTTAATTATTTATTTTTCCGCTGCGCACTCGCGGCCGCTTCCCAACAGTGGTATCAGCGGCCGTTTTTGTTTTGATTAGTTCTCGCTCATTTGAATTCGAAATTGGGTGTGTAAAAACTCGTTGGAAAGCTGACAACCTGAACTTAATTTTAGGTACAAGTTTTGCATGATTTAGTTAAGATTTGAATTGTAAAATTACATTTAAAGTTCACAAATCTGCAGAAAAATGTGAACAGTAAATTTATTTGATGTCGGTTTTGTTTTAGTTGGTTCTCTCTCATTTGAACTCGAAATTGGGTGTGTAAAAGCTCGTTGGAAAGTAACACCATTACCTTAATTTTAGGCACATGTTTTGCATGATTTGGTTAAGATTTGAATTATGAAAATGCATTTAAAGTTCACGCATCTGCAGAAAAATATGAATAGTAAATTTATTTGAATAAAATAAAATGCAATATCATAATTAAATATTAATCAAAGTCATTTAATTCCTGAAATAATTCCAACATATTAAAACTCATATGCTTGATGATTTTATGTATGATTAGAATTGGCATGATTATTTTAGGGTGCAAGCATCTAGAGACTTTCTAAGAAATAGATAGTGTATTGCTTATCCCTAAGCTAAGTAATTATTATGTGATGAACTTAGAGATTTATTACCTTTAAGGCTAATAAATATAAATCACTTGTTTATAATAAAAGACATTATAAAATATACAAGTGGGTTGGGACCAAGGGGTTAATAAAACTTTCCAAACTAAAGTTAATTTAACCAAATGTATTACTAGAGTTAGATAATGATTTGGTGTCTTCCTTCCTCACTACCTTTTTATAGCCAAAAGGAAAAGCTGTGAAGACATCTAGATAATCATTTACTCAAAGCTTACCTTAAAGCATATGTAAAGTGTTAGACTAATTTGGAGGATCTATTGTTTATTCCTGTCACCAAGGCGATAAGAGCCTAAGAGGTAAAGGTATTTAAGAGAGTTCGATCCACCCTCCCTCTGGGAATTTTCAATGGAGGAATCCATTTGACAGTTATTCACTTAAACTTGCTAAAATCCTCAATAATAATTTAAGTCTAAAATTTACCTCCCATTGTAAAGTATAGACCCAAATGGCTTAAACCGTATTGGCAGGACTAGGCTTTACCAGACTAACTAATATCAATTTGTCCCTAAATCGTACTATTGACAATGGTTTGACTTTTCTGAGTCATACGACGCAGCGACCCTTAGGCGTGGTCTTATAACTTAATGGCAAAGATTGGGTGTCCACGAGGACTAGCATAAGTTATGGCATGTTTGATTGCCAACCCAATGATCAAGGAATTGTGATTTATATCTTAAATTGGTTGGAACCTACCTAATTATCGTATTTTATAACGACCGGCCCTAGTCGGAGTTATGAAATGATGATAATGGGATCCTTGTCCACAAGAAATCCATCATATTGGGGTTGATGTGATTTGCTTAAAATTTTAAAAAAATTGAGTAAGAGCAAATTCATAATATTAAAAGCCAATGTTATTATGAAATATTAATGAAAATTATATTCCTAATTTTAACATTCTCTCTTAACAGGTGGGTTAAAATATTTCAAAAACATTCAAATGGCAAACAGAGTATCACTTCGTTCCATCCTTGATGAGCATAAGCTCAAATAGGACAACTACAATGACTGGTTTAGAAATCTTAAAATTGTCTTACGACAAGAAAAGATTTTCTATGTTCTTGAAAGACCGTTTCCCCCTGAACCCGCAGAAGATGCTGACCAAAATACATTCGATGCTTGGAAGAAACACTTCGATGATGATGAACAAGCAGTTTGCATAATGTTTGGCTCTATGTCGGACGAACTTCATAAAGCTCACGAAGATATGGATGCTCAAACCATCATCTTTCACTTGAATGAGTTATATGCAACTTCCGTTCATACCGTGAAATTCCAAGTGTCATGTGCCTTATTCCAAACAAGGTATAAGGAAGGATCTGTTAGTGGACATGTGCTTAAGATGATTGGCCACATTGAAAAATTGGCCAACCTCGGGTTCATCATGGATCATGAGATATGCCAGGATCTAATTCTTCAGTCTTTACCAAAAGAATTCTCTAACTTTATTATGCAGTTTCATTTGTCTGATAAAGAAGCTACTTTAGCAGAATTGCATAATCTGATAAAGCAAGCAGAGAAAGACTTGAAACCGGAGCTTAAAACCTCCGTCATGCTTACGGGTACGGACCTGAAGCCATGAACCCCAAAGAAAAATAAGGGCAAGGCCAAGGCCCCAGATCACCTAAAGCACAATGGTAAGGTGGAGAAGAAAAAAGGAAATGGGAAATGTTTCTTTTGTGGAAAGAAGGGTCATTGGAAGAAAGACTGCAGATCCTTGAAAGCCAAGGAAGCTAGAGAAGCCCAAGAGGCCAAGAAGCCCAATGCTTCAGGTATGTTGTATATGATTGAACTATATTCTCAAAACTCTGAACCTTCTACTTGGGTGCTTGACACCGGTTGTGGGACTCACTTGTGTAACAATGTGCAGGGCCTGAGAAATAGTAGGAGACTCTGTCATGGGGAGGTTGACTTACGCATGGGTAATGGAGCAAAACTGGCTGCATTGTGTGTGGGGACTTATTCATTAGTTTTACCAAATGGTTTAGTTTTAGACTTAGAAGATTGTGTTTATGTACATTCTCTAGTAAAAAACATCATTTCAATTTCTTCTTTATGTAATAAAGGCTTTTCATGCCTAATAAGTTGTAATGAATGTTCTATTTATTTCAATGAAATAAAATATGGAGATAGTATTTTGAATAA
This sequence comes from Zanthoxylum bungeanum, assembly GCA_019454045.1. Lineage (NCBI taxonomy): Eukaryota > Viridiplantae > Streptophyta > Magnoliopsida > Sapindales > Rutaceae > Zanthoxylum > Zanthoxylum bungeanum. The sequence continues at coordinate 91,674 of SKCR01005193.1, read as the reverse complement.
TGGTATCTATGTCTTACAAACTAACAAAGAATGTTCAACCTCTAATATATACAACGTTAACTCGAATAATCTCAATGAATCACTTCTATGGCACAGTCGCTTAAGTCATATCAATGAAATAAGATTAACTAAGCTACATAAGGATGGGTATTTCAGACCCTTCAAATATAAACCTTATGGAACTTATGAGTCTTGTTTACTTGGTAAAATGACCAAATTACCTTTCAAAGGTAAATGACAGCGTGCAGCGGAGACATTAGAACTCATACACTCTGATGTATACGGACCAATGTCAGTCACCGCTAGAGGTGGATTCTTCTACTTCATTACCTTTATCGATGATCATTCACGTTATGGGTATGTGTACCTTATGCGGAACAAATCTGAAGCCTTTGAGAAATTCAAAGACTTCAAGGCTTAAATAGAAAACCAGCTTAATAAAAGTATTAAGTCACTAAGGTCTGACCGAGGTGGTGAATACTTAAGCAACGAATTTCAAGATTACTTGAGAGAAAATGGCATTGTTTCCCAGTGGACTCCTCTGGGAACTCCATAGCATAATGGGGTCTCCGAAAGGAGAAATCGGATATTATTAGATATGTTCCGATCAATTATACCAGGCACGGATCTACCTCTTTCATTTTGGGGTCTTGCTTTAGAAACTGCAACATTACTACTAAACCAAGTTCCTTCCAAGACTGTTAGTCAAACACCATATGAGTTATGGTCTGGGAAACGTCCTAGTCTTAGTTATCTAAGAGTTTGGGGATGTGACGCATATGTCAAGCTCACACAAACTAACAAATTGGATGATAGGGCAGTTAAATGTAAGTTTGTAGGATATGTCTTGAACTCAAGAGCATACGTGTTCTACGTCCCAAATGAACAAAGAACATTTGTCTCACGAAATGCTAAATTTCTAGAGAAATAATTCATTCTCAAGAAATATAGTGGGAGTAGACTTGACCTCGATGAGGTACGAGAAGAACAAACTAACATAGAACTAAACCCCAGGCCCCTCAAAAGGGCAGCGATGGAACAATGACAAGTTTATGAACTCAGAAGGTCTGGTAGGGAAAGACATGAGCCTGAAAGATATGGTTTCCATATTGATGAGGAACATGATCAGGTCATTGATAATGACGATCCCACCAGTTATGACGAAGCAATATGTGACATTGATTCAGTCAAGTGGCTTGAGGCCATGAAATCCGAAATAGACTCTATATATCATAATCAAGTCTGGGACTTGGTAGATACACTTGAAGGGTAAAACCCATAGGCTGCAAGTGGATTTACAAGCGTAAAACTGATGCAGAAGGCAACATCCAAACCTATAAGGCTAGGTTGGTGGCGAAAGGTTATAGACAAATCCAAGGAATTGACTATGAGGAAACCTTCTCGCATGTTGCAATGATAAAGTCCATTCAAATTTTACTGGCACTAGCTGCACACTTTGATTATGAGATTTGGCAGATGGATGTCAAAACAGCTTTCCTTAATGGGAACCTCCTAGAAGAAGTCTATATGACACAACCTGAGGGGTTTGCATCTAAGGATGATCATAATAAAGTATGCAAGCTTAAACGATCCATTTATGGACTTAAGCAAACCTCCAGAAGTTGGAATATACGATTTGATGAGACAATCAAAGAATTTGACTTCATCAAAAATATAGACGAGCCTTGTGTTTACAGGAAAAGTAGTGGGAGTGCTGTTGTATTTCTTGTATTATATGTCGATGACATATTAATCATCGAGAATGATATTCCCATGATGCAAGCCATCAAGCAATGGTTATCTCAGAATTTCTCCATAAAAGATTTGGGAGAAGCAGCCTATATCCTCAGCATTAAGATCTACCGTGATAGATCTAAGAGGTTGTTAGGACTTTCTCAATCTACGTACATAGATAAAGTTTTGAAAAGATTCAAAATGGAAGATTCCAAAAGAGGTAATTTACCTATTTGTCATGGAATCAAATTATCTAAGGAGCAATGTCCACATACTCCTTCAGATAGAGAGCGTATGAGTAGGATCTCTTATGCTTCAGCAATATGGTCGATCATGTACGTCATGCTATGTACAAGACATGATGTCTCTTATGCTCTTAGCATAACGAGCAGGTATCAGGCAAATCCTGGTGAGCAACACTGGGCAGCTGTCAAAACAATCCTCAAGTATCTGAGAAGAACTAAAGATGTGTTTTTGACATACGGAGATTGTTCTGAGATGAAAGTCATTGGTTACTGTGATGCGAGCTTTCAAACCGACAGGGATGACAGCAGATCGAAAACAGGATATCTGTTTACTTTGAATAGCGGTGCTTTCAGTTGGAAAAGCTCAAAGCAGTCAACTACATAGGACTCCACCACTGAAACCGAGTATATTGCAGCATCTGAGGCAGCTAAAGAAGCAGTCTGGATAAAGAAGTTCATCACGGAACTGGAAGTGCTTCCTGCGATAAAGAATGGCATCACGATGTACTGTGACAACACGGACACCATTGCTCAATCAAAGGAACCAAGGTCCCACCAGAAATCCAAGCATGTACTAAGGCGATTTCATCTCATCATGGAGATTGTTGAGAGAAAATAAGTTATTATAGAGAAAATACCCACATAAGATAATCTTTCAGATTCTCTGACTAAAAGGCTGACTCAATAAAAGCATGATAGGCACACCCGAGAGTATAGTGTCCAGATTCATACTAGTTGGCTATAGTGCAAGTGGGAGATTGTTAGGGATATGCCCTATACCCAACTTGTGGATGGGCTATATGTACATGTATTTGTAATAATTTCATTAATTAATAAAATGGTAATCTTTATTATACGTGTCTTACATAACTTATAATTTCATTAATTAAGACCAAATACACCTACCCTGATTCGGACTTCCATAGACACATAGTCATACTACCAATGGAATTCCGAGGGGTCTATCCAGAGCGAAGCTGTTTCCGTACCATCGGTAAACACAACCTTCTATTACACTTGCATGAGTCTCTTATACCCAAATATATGAGAACTATGATGTTATGCTCCCACAATGCGCACAAGTGTAATACTAGTCTATTCCGCATTATCGATGTACAATCTCGATAATACTACGACTATGGATATTTAATGATTAAACCTTGTGGATCGATATTGTCTCATATCATCTCAATCCGGAACTAATCATATGGACCTTTTATCATTTATACATCTTGGTAATCTAATTACAAATGATAAAAGAGCAATTTCCTTTGTCACACAGTTAATTTGTACAACAACACCATGATCTGTACAAATAGTGATGCTATGGGCCATAATTGTCCAACAATAAAGCCCTTAGAGTAATAAGACGATGGCTTCCATGCCTTATGAGAATCATTACTCTTAAATGTTCCTAGTCATAGTTTTGTGAATAATCTGGGCGTTCACAAAGTGGAGAGACTAGCATGATGATATGATCCGCCCTTAAGTGGGGTAATCAATCTCATAGGGTACTAGCGGAGATCCGTCCGCTTGGTGTATCACATGGATGCATGAGTTGCTCGCGTCCATCGAACTGACCGCCGAAATGTTTCATATAGAGTGTTTATCTCATGTGTCTGTGAGAACTTTCATTTATCGATTATATAACTAGTCCTTAGACTTACAGTCTTTATAATCTTATGTGTGGATCAAATAACTTTGACATTCTCCTTCCCCGGTTCAAAAGATCCGGTCATAAGGGTATGATTGGGTCATTTGTTGAAACACATGAAGTTTGTAAAGATACAACAGAGAATCGCCACTCTCTCGGATAATATTTTCTTATAAGAGTAGTATTCCAGTTCGGGGGTTGATATGTGTGATCAGTGCTTGAGACTGTGGCCACAGCGGAAGAATCATGTGAGATTCTTGGGTTAGCACGATTCATGACATTATCAACATCATACCTTTGACCATATGGGTAGACACTTTCCGTACCCTAGGTCAATAGGTGGGGATACAGTGAGGCGAGGGACCGTATCATATGTAAATCGCATACAAAATGGGTATATATATATATTATATATATATATATATATATATATATATATATATATATATATTTCCTTCTCATTTGGGGGCATTGGCATGTTGCTAGATGTCAACCTTGGTCATTGAAATCGAATGACCATCTGATCGGAGGATAATTTATGTTCGATTAAATTATCACGATTCATTTCATGTCCAACTTGAGGGGAACCCAAAAGGTCACACACAACAAAGTCGAAATCAATGGTTAATAGTGCACAGTACATATTTAACAGCATATATGATTGTTGTAGGAATTGTTCATAAATGGTTCAATGTGTTTAATTATTGAACAGATCATTTATGAGGTTTCATAGTGGCTTATGGATTGGTGAATGACGATATGGGCACTTTGGGAATTGGAATAAATAGATAATAATAAAAAAATTTACTATTCACATGAATAGTAATGTGTGAATTGTACCGTGTGAATAGTAAAAAAATTTATTTAATTTTGTTATTTGTTTTGAATTCCAATTCGACCCAAACTCTTATTAGGGTTTTATAATCTCATTAAACCACTAAATTAAGATCCAATGGCTAAGATTAAATTGGTTTTTATCCCACATCGGATTCTTAATTAATTTTGTTGTCTTTGGAGCACTATATAAACCCAAAGAATTCTTCACAAATTTTTGCACCAAACCTTTCAAATCTTGGGTTTATATAAGTGAGCAACTCCAAAGTTTTAAGAGTAAGCCACTGATTTTGAGGATCCTTAAGTCTAATTGACTAGAGGAACTTCGAGTTAAAAGTTTTGAGGTATTTGCCTAGGCTAGCACCAAGGGCAAAATACCCGTGCACTCAAGACGTAGTCTTGCTGTTGAGTTTTGGCTTTGGTGTGTGCATCTTTGGAGGCCACACACTTGGGTGGCTCTTTGGAACGTGGAAGAGCTTGCTGAGTTTGAGAAAAGCTTGTAGATTGGAGGGAGGACTGGAGGAGTCTACGGTTCAAGTAAGTCTTTTTCTTTCTTTATTTTAATTAGAGTTCTTATGATAGTTATCATGTTTAGGTTTATGTTCTTTACATGTTTTATGAGTTTTATGCTTAGAATATATAGTAACATGCCTAGGCTTGTAGAATAATCAAAACAAATGGGTCTTGGGCAAAAGGAAAGCGGCATCATAATTTTAATTATTTATTTTTCCGCTGCGCAGTCGCGGCCGCTTCCCAACAAAATCATCATCAGTAAATAGTCATTTTGAAGGGTCCGAAATTTTCTAAGTGTTGAAGAATACCCCATGACATCGGGCTATAAAGAGTAGCTTCATCGGGTTGCAGCGAAGAGCGACGGATAAGGTGACCGAGCCATGAGCCATTGATGAAGGCAGATTCGAGGCTGATTTTCAGAAGGACTATAAAGACTTGCATGCATGAAACCAAAAATATTTTCGGTGGATCTTGACTTCTTGGTTCAATATTACAAACAAACTTTCGGTGGTACTATTCATTTGTTGAATTTGTTAGCCAAACTTTGGTTATAAATATGGAGTTCGCTTGAGAGCTAAAATTATCCTCAATAAGAAGCTCAAAGTAAGAGAGCTTAGAGTTTAAGCTCTAAGTAAAAGAATTTAGAGAGTGTAGTTAGTGTGTGCGGTTTTTTTGTATAAATTTTGTAATATTTGTAATTTTATTTAAGTAGTAATAGTGATTATTTATTTTTCCTCATAAAATACTTTTCAGTAATCAGAGAATCACAATAATTAATTGACTCCAAAATTCATATATAGCTTGTTGGATGATCATGGATCGAGAAATAAGAAGCCAATTAATCAACGAAGAGTGGAGAGTGCCCATTATTAATGATGCAGTTGAAGAAATTTAAAGCCATCAATAGCGATTCATAACCGAATTTCTTAAAGATTTGTTTAATTAACTCATTCAATATTTTTTTTCTCTCTATTATTATTCTCTGTTGTTATTGATTAAATACATATATGTCAAAATATTAATTAATGAACATTATCCAAACATTTATCATACACAAATTTTTCTCCGCAAGTAGACAATTTGAGAGCCACTAAGGTGTTTGTCCATTGGTTGATTGATGCACTTTCAAATTGACGGCAACAATAGGAGTTTTTATTAAATTAAAATGTAATTTTCTTCAACGAATGTAGGTAGGTATATTTATTCAGTTATTAGTGACGAGATATGTTTCCTGTTTATTGTAGTCGACATCTCACCTCTACTGAAAATGGGGACAACCAAAATATAAGCGGCCACGATTGGTTGGGTTCATAAATTTAGGAGTTCTAAATTTTAAAAAATTATTACTCATTATATTAAAAAATTTAAAAAATATAACTTTTATCAGTGAAAATCCATATAATTTATAAATTCATTTAGAGTCCCCAAAATCTCAAGGCTGCCTCTATCTCTAATACGTACATGCTTTATAGATTTTAGGCTACAATATGATTCAGATTCTTGATAAACCCCAAATTGTAATATTCATCATAGACTGTAATTAGGGCTGAACACCGGTTCCGGTTCTACCCGGAATCGGTTGGAACCAGATCAATTTTCGGGTTAACCAGTTGGAACCGAACTGGTTCCGGTTCCAAAATGGAAGAACCGAATTTAAACGGTCCAATTCCAATTCTGTCATGGAAAGAACCGAAATTGGATCAAAATCTGTTTTGGAAATCGAATTTAGAACCAATTTCGGAACCAAATTAAAACTCAATTTCATAACCGGTTTAGGTTCAAAATAACGTCGTTTTGCATCAGATACATAAACCCAATTTCAGACTCTCTATTCATCTGCTGATAGTATAGCCCTAGCTTTTCTTTTCTCCCCCTCTCACCGTCTCTCGCCGATGGCAAAGGTTTGGCTCTATGATCTCTCTCTTTGATTTCTCTCTCGGTGCCGGTGGTTTTTTTATATCATGCATATTTGAATTCATTTGCTAATAAATATCCCCTCAAGTTTTGACGATAATTAGAAAAAACCAGTATGATGGTCCCTCCTCTTCCTCGCTGTTTATGCTTAGTGTCTATAACCTAAACCCAAGTTATTATAGCAACGTAAGACAATAGAACACTAACTTTTCCTGAACATGATAAGAGATAAACACACAAAACAAATACCTGATAAATCTTTCCTGAAGCAAAAGTACCATTCACCAAAATTACAGACACAAGGCAACTTTGTTAGTACACAGTGCATGACTTTAAGAGAAAATCATACTAGTAAAGGTAATGTATCTGGGAATACTTTTGAAAGTAGTTTCAAATAATCAAAAATATTTTATTTATTGTTTTATTTATGTATGGACATTTACCAAGAATTTTATATAATATAATATTCAAGTATGAGAAATAATTACATTTTCAAAGTTTGACAATAATAAATAAATAGTGTAAATCACAACCGGACCGGAACCGAATTGAAATCAATTAATAGGATACCTCATTTAATTGGGTAGGTTCTGATTCCCCTAAGTTAGGAACCGATATTTTCTAGATAGATTCCGATTCCACGCAGAACCAGAACCAAAACCGATTTTACTCACCCCAACTATAATAGATTAAACCAAAAAAAAAATTATATATCAACAACTTGAGAAGAAAATGATGTTCAGAGAAATAGTACAGTTTCAAATTTTGGGTAAATTCTCCCTTACTCCGTATAATTTGAAATACTCGTTAGTTTATAATTATAAAAAATACTCAAAACATTCATACGGTTATTCTATATTTGTTTGAGTTAATTTTTTCAAGAATAAAATACCAGTGTTTTAAAAACCGAATAGGACCAGCCAATTGAGTCGGGAATCGATTGTGAGTTTGATCCGATTAAATACTAAAAAATAAAAACCAGTCAAAACTACCGGTTCTTAAAAAAAACTTTAAGCCACAAATTTAACTTTTAGATTTTTTCATAATGTTTAATTAATTAAAATTATTTATGATGTCATTCGTTTTTATCGATTCAACCAATCTAAATACCGACCCATTAAATCTTTTGAATCACCGGTCCAAATTTTAAAACACTGTAAAATACTATTTTTGTGTAATATAAGTTAAATTTTACACAAGTTAGACAAGCAACAATTGAAAATGGAGAATATTAAGAAAAAAATTTAACCGAAACTTATATATAATAATGACATTTTATAAAATGTTTAAAAATAGAGAAACTTGTTAATTGGATAATAAAGAAGAATTTAACCACTGCTTTGAAGTTAAAGACAATTCAACATTCGATAGGGAAAAAATAATTTACTTGATTTGTTTTGTCGGGGATCATTTTGTTATTTACCTTCTCTCTACTACCTGAATCAAAAGCCCTTAATTAATTACTCATGGATGGTTTAAAACAATGTTTTTAAAAACTACACTGATAATTAAATTGGTCATCGAAAAAGTTTAATAGGTTATTGATGTTAAATCGACAGAATCGGCCGATGTCATAATTATTTAAAAATTATAATAAATATTTATATTTAGTTTTTAGTTTTTTTTTTTTTTGTTTTGTTAAGAACCAGTTGGACCGTTCACCAGTTTTGATTGAATTTTTTACACACTGATTTTTAAATTTCAACCGAACCGCACTTATGATCGATTCCCATTTCATTCAGTTTAATTTACCGATCCGGTCAGATTTTAAAAATAATAGTTTTAAAGACTGTACCGTCCATTTCAAGCTTTTTAATGCCAATTTTGTACTCACATGATGAAAATATTTCAGAAAAAGTCTGGTCCAATTCACTGCTTTTAAAACTACAAAATATTATTTGGATTCGAAATATAAAACAGAAGATCCAAACTGTGTTAGGTCCATCGGGTCAAAATTTTAAAATTAAAACAATTTTTTTAGTTTTGGATTATATATTGGGTAATTTCTTAAAATTAATTTTGAGACACGTAGTTTGTTAGAATTTAAATATAATGCTGTGTTATACTAAATTTTTATAATTTTTTAATAATGCATAATTTATATTTGATTATATATAAATTATTATCCAAATCTACCGATACTAATTAAATTAAATAAAACTCAAAATAAAACCAATTTAATACTGAATTTAAGTCCATTTTGTAAATTTTAAATTACTTATACATTTATTTCAATTAATGTTATGAGTTTAGGACAAATATTACTCGAAATTGAGTACTAATAGTCTAACATAGTTCAAATTTAATATATTCAAATTGTGCTATAATAAAGCAAGTCCTCATTTAAATAATCCCTCGGACAAAAAGCTATCTTGCCTCAAATAACAACTAATGAGGTAAAGGTTTTAACCTCTACGTACTTGCCTCATTAATAACTACAACCACCCCGTTGCTTTGCTGACCGGACCCAGTTCCCGGCGCCGGAGCTCCGGCGTGTTCCTCAGACACACTTGAACTTGCTGCTGTTATTGAGCGTTCATTATTAATCAACGAGTGGCGACAAATCGGGCATGACGAGTGTGACAAAAGCCACATGTCAATACATCCGACATGAAACCCGTGGTTACATTTCGGCAGCACTCGAACTTTCTCCCCATCGACAAATTCTCCGAGACAAATCGGACACTCTGTGGCCGGAATATCCACACCTTCACCGTAAACCGCCACAGGGATTTGCCTTAAATCCCGCTTCTTCAGTCCCGTCGCCGCCGCTTGCTCCGGTGACTCCATAGCAAACCTATGACTACACCTTAAAGCGCAACGGACTATTGAGTTTAGGCCAAGTGCACAGATTAAAGCACATAGCAAAGCTACCAGTATTATCACCATGTTTGTATCAAAACTGGCCTCGTTTAGTTGTGCTGCATCATGGGTTGTGTTTCCATTAGCCGCCGCCGCCCGCGACACGACTAGCTCTCTTTCAAGAAACCGTCTATGCATATTCGCTGGCATCGCCGCTAACTAGTTAGCTAGGGTTTCAAAAACCCTATATAGAATTTTGAAATTTCAAGAAAGTTTTCTAGGGTTCAAAGCTTGGGCATATTTTTATTTGTGTCTTTTGAATTACAGTTATGTTTTAGAGTTTCCAACTAGAAACCGGGATCGCTGAGTTCTTCTAAATTTAAGGGGTCCAAAAAGTAGTGAAGTAGCTATAATTATGATTAAGTGGGAGGTAAAATTTTATTTTCGCAAAAATATTATATATTATTCATTTTAGTAGGTTAAATCAAAATAATCTAATTAATAAATTATATTTTAATTGGAGCCCATGAGGGGCTTCAGCCGTTGCCGGGTACAAAAAAATATATATTAATTTTTTGAAATGAATTATTATTATTTGATTTATTATAAAAGGTCCTTTAATAAATTTTAAATTTCAACATATCAAATCTTAATGTAAAATATTTTTGTTTTCTAATTTTTATTTTTGTTAATTTTCTTAGCCACCGCTTAAAATCAATCACCAACTAGATATGCGCGGACAATTACACTACTCAACTTTATATGATTTCGCTACTGTTTAAATGAAGTCTTAAAAAAATACGGGAACCCAACTAACAGCATGTCGACTTTCTCCCGGACCTCTTCTTCAGAAACTGACACATAAAGAGCATCTTTTTTTATGTGTAAGATAAAATTGTTTTTGGGAGTGGCTGTTAATGGAATCCGGGACCGATTTTGTTGAACGATTACGAATCTTAATCAGAAAATGGTCCTGGATATATATTCAAATTTTATCTGAAACCAAAACCGAACAAATAAAATAATTTTAAGGCGGCTTACCTGGTGATATTTTCATGAACTGAAATATCTGAAGGATTATCCAGATATTTGAAAAGTGACTTTTGTGGTGCACATTATGAGTAGTGGACTGGAAAGCTAGCTAGCTTATGTTAATTTATACGAAGGGATTGATTGTACCCCCAAGAAGGGTCAAGTTGCAATATATTTATTTACACATTTGATAATTATATAGTGAGAAAGGTTTATGATATGTTTGTAATTTTGTATTACATTTGCCCAATTAATCATTTTGTCTAACTCTCATTGTTAGATAATGAAAGAAAGTCTTGAATTCACTCTATGTGAATTTATAATGGTATGGGCCTTTATATAAGCTACATAGAAAACCAAAATAGAAAATGAATCATATAGTAATGAAGAATAATAATGAATATAAGAAATCTTTATCTAATAGGGAAATATAATAAAATCATGAATCCTAATAGGAAAATATAATAAAATCATGAATCATAATGGTACTAGGAAATTTATTTTGGATATTGATTCCATATTCCTTAACACCCCCCTCAAACTCAAGCTGGTAACGAAGGAGTAAGCTTGAGGTTGCATCTTAAAATCGGAGAGCGGGGTTCTGAAACTGGAAATCTTGAAACTCGGAGGCTGGAAACTTTGAGATAATTGATGAGCTTTAACCTACGAAGCCCGAAGGGGGGAGCCGAAGCCCAAAAGGATGCCGAAGCCGAAAAAGGGAGCGAAATCTCGAAAAAAAGCCGAAGCCCGAGAGTGCCGAAGCCAGAGAGGGAGCGAAATCCCGAAATAAAGACGAAGCCGAAAAAAGGGAGCGAAATCCCGAAAGAGAGTCGAAGCCCAAGAGGGAGCGAAATCCCGAAATAAAGCCGAAGCCGAAAAAAGGGAGCGAAATCCCGAAAGAGAGCCGAAGCCCAAGAGGGAGCGAAATCCCGAAATAAAGCTGAAGCCGAAAAAGGGAGCGAAATTCCGAAAGAAAGCCGAAGCCCAAGAGGGAGCGAAATCCCGAAATAAAGCCGAAGCCGAAAAAGGGAGCGAAATCCCGAAAGAGAGCCGAAGCCCGAGAGGGAGCAAAATCCCAAAAGAGAGTTGAAAACACAAAAGAAAAGAGAAAAACCAGAAATAAGAGTGACAAATTTTTCCAAGAGGATGCATGACAAGTGAAGCATTCATGAAGGGGTGGCGCATGGGAAAAGCAATGTGATGGTTGGCAACGGGGGGCGCGTGAGGGTCACGTAATGATGGTAGCCGTGATCCCCCACTCGCCGATGAGAATCAGAGAGAGTGAAACTAGAAAAGTGAGAACCTGAGCTCTGATACCATGTTAGATAATGAAATAAAGTCTTGAATTCACTCTATGTGAATTTACAATGGTATGAGTCTTTATATAGGCTACAAAGAAAACCAAAATAGAAAAGGAATCTTATAGTAATGAAGAATAATAATGAAGAATAATAATGAATATAAGAAATCTTCATCTAATAGGGAAATATAATAAAACCATGAATCGTAATAGGGAAATATAATAAAACCATGAATCCTAATGGTACTATGAAATATATTTTGGATATTGATTCCATACTCCTTAACACTCTTTCCTATATATATATATTTCGAATGTCCTTATTATATCTATAGAAATTAGATTTTGCTTGGTAGATCACTTTTAATTAGGCCTCGAAGGATATGAGAACAAAACTCGAAGTCTAAATGAACAAGAGATTTACCCCAAAGTCAAGTTACAAGAGATTTATTTACACAATTGATAATTATATAGTGAGAAAAGTTTATGATATGTTTTATAATTTTGTATTAAATTTGCCCAACTAATCATTATTTGTCTAACTCTCTTTCTTATATATATATATATAATTCTCCCTTATTATATATACAAAAATGATATTCTTACAAACAATCTCACAAACACTTTTACTAACTCCCTCACTGTAGCTACAGTGATCTACAGTGAATCACTGTAGCTACAGTGAGGGAGTTAGTAAAAGTGTTTGTGAGATTGTTTGTGAGAGTATCACTACTCTTATATATATAGAAATTAGATTTCGCTTGACAGATCACTATTAAAGTATGAGAACAAAACTCAAAGTCTAAATAAATCATATGTCCGAAAGTTATGAGAATAAATCTCAATATTAAGACAATCAGGTCCGAAAACTAATAATTACTTGGGTTCTTTATTCACTCTCATAATAGTGAGGAATCGAATCTAAGACCTATTTTATCAGGTACAAATGTGTTGACCAAATAAATTAGCGTTTGTTGATTGTTTGCCTATCTAATCATTGATTATAATGAACTTTATAATAATTAGTACCAAATCCTATCATAATCCTTGAGTGTTGCAGTTGCACAAAAACCAAAGGCAAGAGATTTTAAGATTTTTACATGAGATGTATGTAAGGTTGAGTTATAGTGGAATAAAGTATGCTTATGCTGTCTCTGATCTCATTTGGTAATATCTTCCTTATGAAATCATACAAATGAAGATAAGTACTAGAATTAATGAGGAAAAGAATATCATCATGATGCACCCACAAAGTATCTCTCGAACTTTTACACTGCAAATGTGAATTAAGTACTAGTGCTTCTAGCTAGCTGGTAATGCTCCTTCTAATGGAAAACTAATTGAATATACAAGATATGAAAATGTGATTGGGACAGAGAAGAGATTGAACTGTGTCTGTGACTGTGGCTGTGGCTGCTGTATTCTGTAGTGTGGACCAATAATTAATTTGCAAGTTTGTGAACTGAAAATTGATCTCCTTGATGAGAGGGGACACGTTGATGGGCCTGATTATGTTTGGTTTAAGCCACTGTTTAGCATCTGTGGAACTTCAAATAATGCGTCTCGATCTTCTTGGCTGGCTTTGTTGAGTTCACGTTACATCAAAAATTTGGCATATACTCAGCTACTGGTAGATGGAACTATTCCCATTATCCCATTATACTTTTGAAGCCTGGCTAGCTGTAAAACTGCGTTCAAGTATTTGGATATGACATTTTATAATTATATTTTTATTAATTTACCAAAAATTATTAGTGTACTTTTTTTTTATATAAATATTATAACATTTCACTGCTGTATATTTATAAAAAAAAAAACTCAATATTTTTTCACCCATTTATTATTTTCCAATAGTTCTGATAGTAAAATGTAAAAGTTAATTTCATAAATATATAATAGTAAAATATTATAATCCAATACTTCTTTGATCTATTTGTTATTTACTAATTTCTGAAGCAGTGAAATGCTAATAACCCTAAAAAAAAATCAATATCGTAGTATGCAATTACTATACGCATTTACCTTTTTTTATGGGAGGACCTTAGAAGGCTGAATGGCGTGGATTTGATCTGTCGCTGAAGCACGAGTCTTGACTTATTAGGCATTGTATGTGGTGGGCCTGTACACATTTTTAGATGGGCTGCCTAATATTTGTGGGAAGGTGGGAGGATTTATATGTAACATACACACAATATAGAATAATAAAGAGACGTTGATCCTCGACAATAACCATATCAAGAAATTAAAACTTTCCATGGTTGAATAATAAGTATTATTTTTACATATGCTTCAACAAAGCACATTTGCGCGATGATTATTCATCGGTTTGTCATTACACTACAATAAAATTGACTTTGAGTGGCGAAATTTTCGCCAATAAAACTATTCGCCACTAAAAGTGCGACACAAAGGTATTAGTGGCGAAAATTTAATTCGCCACTAAAAGTATATTTTTTCGTCACTAAAGGTTCATTTTTAGTGGCTAAATAGTTTTCGCCTATGAAAATTCACTTTTAATGGTGAAATTAATTTCGCCACTAAAAAAATGACCTTCAGTGGCGAAAAAAATTGGACTTTTAGTGGCGAAATTTTCGCACTAAAAGTGCAATCTGATCAAATAAATATTCAAATTTTTAATACACCATATGTTATTTTATATTATAAAATGATCCAAAACATAAATTTTAATACATTAATTTAATGATCATATACATAATATATGTAAATAAAATATTTGTATTTACAAGAATGATCAATTAGTTACAATTCAAAAATCAAAGTTATTGATTTCGTCTTATATCTAAATTTACATTTTATATCCAAACTACAAAAAAGACTTTGAACATACGGTGAAAGTCAACGAAACCATTCATTGAATGAACTAGCTTCTCATTTGTAATATCTGTAGGGGACTGAAGGGAGTCGCTCTTATTGTGCACAGTGACTGTTGGTTGCAGTTTACCAGTTGGTTGAGCACTCGAAATCTCAAGACCTGATAGTACCTAAGATAAGAGAGAAAATGACGCAAACAAAGTCAATTCTACAAAATATGAGCCAAGACAGTGAAATAATAGGCAGCATTCATGATATCCAAGTGGACCATAACTCCATAAAGCC
This sequence comes from Zanthoxylum bungeanum, assembly GCA_019454045.1. Lineage (NCBI taxonomy): Eukaryota > Viridiplantae > Streptophyta > Magnoliopsida > Sapindales > Rutaceae > Zanthoxylum > Zanthoxylum bungeanum. The sequence goes on along the minus strand of SKCR01005193.1, from coordinate 76,529 downwards.
TGTATATAGGCAGCTTATCACTTGTCCCACTCATTTATGGTGCCAAGTCCAGTATTTATAGGAACTTAATGGATTTATTAAGCTTTCCACATTTACCCGACTGCATGATGAAGAAAATTAATGAGAAACTGTTAACAGCACAACGTAAACTATCACGCTCGACTGAAAAAGTATCTGAAATCTCTTTAATGCAATAGTAAGGATATTGGGAGCCTCAATTATTTCAATTTCTCTTTTCTTTGGTTTCTCATAAGATTTGCATCTGATTCAGATAATGATAACAAAGCAAGTAAATTGGCTTTAAACTCTAAATAAAATAGAAAATTTAATGCAAGAATCACTTATGTGCAAACAGAAATAATAGCAACCTTCCAAAAACCCTAAGAGAAATAGGAAACTCGGGGTCTGGGCAAGTGCCTCAAACCAAACTTCTAGCAGACAATTCTCAGTAATTCACTTATTCAATAACATCTTTTATAAAGACTCAAAACCATGAGAGAATATTAAATCCTAGCTCTAGATGAAGCAAATCACAAACAGGACATTCAATCTTAACCAAAATACAGCTTGTAAATCTAAGTTTTGCTTTAAAAATGATTCATTTTTCAACCATCATTTATAGCATCTGCATAAAGAATTTCAACCTTTTTTTTAAACAATGGAGTGCTGATCATGAAATAGAGCAAAATCTGAAAGAAACTTCATCAAATCTAGCATCTTCAGGCCATGACAGAACAAGATAGCTTAGTAAGCTTTTAGTAGCATATTAGTTTTTAGCAGAAGCAAGGCGTCAACAAACATCTCAAATAGCCAAATTTAATCAGCAAAGTCATTCCAAAAAAATCCGACAATGTTCATAGTCTAGGAAGGGAAAAAAGATTCATATTTTCCATTGTCCTAGACAGTGTAAAATCTGACCAAAGTGTAGAACTGCAGAATGAAAAATTCTTTATGGCGTAACTAAAAAAGCCCAATCAGTGATCTTTAACTCAAATCATATCATTCAAGTTAAACAAGAAGTCTATGAGTCTATCATCATACTCTACCCGTACAATAGTCTGCTCAAACAGAAAGTGCAAATTATATCTTGAGTATTGATGATAAAGTGCATATTATATCTTGAGTATTAATTATAAAGCCAAATGCTGCTCTCACAAGCGCTTTCCAAACATAAATAACCTGACTAACCTGCCACATTTGTACTTATTTTCTCCATCCAAGATCTCAGTTCCTGTATAACGTCGAAGAGCCTCTTCCAGGGTTCCTATAACCCCTTCTATCTCAACTGTAAGATCCATCATCCTTTCCTGCCGCTCAGACTTGCCTTGGCATTTTGTGCGTTGTATCTGCAAATAACAGTATGAAAGTACATGCCTCATTTATTGTACAATATAGAATTTACAATACAAAAGGAAAAAAAAGATATTACAACTTGAAATCGGAATAAGGAACATCAATTACTTGTTAAAATTATGGACACAATCATTGATCGCGTATGCTTCCACCAGAATTGACCACGTATGCTTCCACCAGAATTGACCAAAGCATCAACTTCAGCTTGCTTATTCCCTCTGATCGCTCTCTTTGTTGCCTGATCAGTGTTTCTCGAAAATCTTGAGGTATGTAGGTCATGACTGCATATATAGTCAAATAAGATCATTATTACAGGAATCATTTCTAATAGCACTAGATCATTCTTCAACACCATATCCCTAAAAATGAGCGAATAGGGAACTCTCTTCAGTGGGCACATTGAGAGCAAACTGCAATCTCCTTTTCACAGTATGAGCATTGTCACTGCGATCTAACTCCATCCCCAAGAAGACGCCAAGCTCCGAACCAGATACTAATTTATACTTGATTACCGAAAATAATAATCCCAAAACAATTATCAATTGAATGACTCAAAAACCAATCCCAGCCCACAACTCTATAAAACCAAAACCATCAGACGCAAATGAAAGCAGAGAAATAAACTTAACACTCAATGCTGCATCAACCAAGCGGCTATGAGGAGTCAAAATTTGAAATAGAAAACAAAAATTGAATCAAAAACTTGAAACAAATATTGGATTAGGGTCACATAAAAAGCAGATTCAAAATGGGCAAAATAAAAATTAATAATCATTAAGCTAAACGACAGTTACTTATTTAGAAGCTATAATTTATTTCCCTACTAAATTTTCGCCACTGAAAATCAATTTTCTTGTAGTGAGTTTGTTTGTGCTATGTGTCATTAATACCTCATGAATTGAGATATCTCTTTGATATTATCAATTTCCAATTGAGATAGCTCTCTGCTGAAGTTTTCTCTCAGCTCTTTCTGCAGCATTTGCTGCTTCTCTTTCAGCTGCAGCAATACACCATAAAGAAATTATCATGAGCAAATGGAAACAAAAAGAATAAATAGTAAATAGAAGAACATTATAAGGACAAATGAAATAAACACCCAAAAGCTGTGTGAGAAGCAATCGAAATCTAAAATTTAATAAAAGAAGCTGAGATCAATATTTACCTTTCAGACCAGGTTTCCTTTCCACCTTTGTTTTGTTCAGTCTATTAACAATCTCATTTATTTTCTTTTCCACTTTCACCACCCGAACCTATATTAAGCATCAAAAGCAGACAAACATCTATCCATCCACAAACATACTCAACCCATAAAAGCAACCAAGTCTCAAAGCTTAAAACTGTCATAGAACACGCATACACACATAACAAAGGACATACTCACAATCTTCGGATTGTGGAAACCAACTTGGCCAACATCATGGAAGCAGATTTCTTCAATTGGCCCAAGGAGTATAAACAACATCAATGTTATTCACCTTGTTGCCTGCCATACAATTAAACAAAATCAAACAAACAGATCATTACATTGCTTACGCACTATAAAATGCTCACATTGTCTTTCCATTACTTGGGCTCTATCTTGTAAGAGCCACCGAGATAAAATCTACCCATCTGAGACTGTTGTGTTTCAACCTAACTTTGAAAGCATAACATCTAATATATTTTGTAAACACCCACTTCTACTCGATAGTTAATGTCTAATGTTTAACATCCGCTTAAATTTCTGTAGCTAGTGATTCCACCCCACAACACCTCAATCCCCCACTTCAATACACGACACCTCAATCCCAAACACGCATTATAACCTCAATGATGGCATAACAATTCATATTTACATAGTAAAAGCTATTTGCTAAACTACCTAAAAAATAAAAAATAAATAAATCAATGAATGGATGATAAAAAAATAATAAGAAAATATGGGTAAAACGAATTTGCCTTGAATAGAATTAGCTCCAACAGAACCCGTATTTGAAGCTTCCTTTCACTAATTTCATCCTTCAAATTCTGCATGTGCTCCTACATCAACCATAACCACCATTAAATTTCACTCATTATCCACAGAAAATTTATTCAATGTCTTCATTATTGAAGAAGAGGACATAGCAGCTCACTATAAGTTGCGAATAATGCCCAAAAAAAAAAAAAAAGGAAGCAGCAGTTCATAGAGCTCTCAATGAAAATCGGTGCTCCTCTCTTGATGCTATCCACACTACAAGAAAATTGAAATCAATACCCAGTTGCAAATCTCTCAACAAAATCAAAAACTCAAATTCCCACATCAAAAAATATAATCTTGCAATGGCTAAAATCAGAGTTGAAATAGGTTAGGGTTTCGTTTAGGAAAGCAGAGGCTTCAACGAGCCTATCACCGTCGATTTAAGAGTTGAAAGGGCTAGGGTTTCATTTTATGAAGAAAAAAATTAAGGATTAGTTTTAGTGGTAGGGGAAGAAGCAAATTTTTTGTTTCAATAGAAAGCCTATATCAAACAAAAATAAGCATGATTACTCACTCTATCACTTGAAGTTTACTTGGCTATGGCTGAAATGAACGAAAGAGAGGGATGATGAAAAGCTATGAACGAAAGAGAGGGATGATGAAGCTGTGAAATGGCGCGATTTGTAAAAATTTAGCAACATTTTTAGTGTCGAAATTCAATTCGCACTAAATGTTGATTTAAATTTCACCACTCAAAATATATATTTAATACGAAATTTATTTTCTATTAAATTTTCGTCATTAAAAATTAATTTATTGTAGTGTAGTTCATTATTATGTCTTCAACATGAGGAGCACGCAACTCATCTATTTTTTCAATGTGCCATAGCGAACCAAGTCTAGCTGGCAATGGCTAGCTGGTTTGTTTGGCATTTCTTTATCATTGTATGGAAGTTTAGGTGAATTTCGTGCATCCTATTTTCAAACATCATGAGCCAGCTTTTTGTCTTTTTGCTTTCCTTTTACTCCTTTCAAAAATGATTGTTTTGTCATTTTTTATTTTTTATTTTTTATTTGATTTTGTTTTTTAATATTTATGTATAAGTTTTTGTGCATTTTTATATACATGTGTTATTACTTTATCAGTTGTGGAAGCATAGAAATCGGCTTCGATTTGAGAATGTTAATTTGCCAACAGCACGATTAAGCTTCAAACTTCTGCTGCATGTGGTGATATTTATAGAGCCTTTAATGGTGTCTTCCAGGGGTGTTTTGCATTCATTAGGTGTTCAAACCTCATTCTATGCTGAATTATTTGCAGTAATCTTATCTATTGAATCTGTTTGTACCATTTGATATAAATTTTTGATGAGCTTATAAATTAGCGTATGTTCTTAGTGCAATATTTATAATTAGCTTATACTTTCTATCAATATTCTCCATCAAACGGTCATGTTTTCTCAAAACGATCCCGTTTTCTCAAAGGTTGAAGGCGTATTATGCTAGAAAGTGATCCAATGATATGATCTCTCGTCTCACGAGCCGTAATTTTTTTAATCTCCTTGGACAATGAGTAGAAGATGGTTTAATTGCAAGAATATGATTAATACTGTCGATTTTAGATGCATGCATATTTTTCGATATGGCAACAGAGGATTTAACCGACATGGGTTTCGCTTAAACAGATTTTACTTGGTGGGATATGTCACCGATGCCGATTAGAAAATAATTATTTGAGGATGCTTGTGGTTTTCCAAGTATAGATTCGTTAACTTTAATATCTTTGTATTCCTTTTCTCTATTTCTCAGTAATAAATTTTCTATCATTTATAGAAAATTTAGTAAAAATACGTATTGTTTATGATGAGCGGCCAATATGCATATTCATAAGAGGTGGCTTTGCGACGCTCCAGACTAATTTCGAAAACATCAGGAAATTTTTCTACATACAGAAGAACTCTAGGACTTCCCTATAAATATATAAGTGTGTCCAAAACCCTAAGAGGAGGAGATTAGACACAACAATAGAGTCTTATAACATATTTTGAAGCCTCCATAGAGATTTCTGAGGGAAGACAAAGCACATCAAGCGAACACAGCCCATAAATTTAACAACTGTACGGGCCAAATTTGGTCCTAAGGGTAAAATCGACATTTCACCTCGGGACCAACCACAAAACCCGAAACCCATTAGTAAGTTCAGCCCGAGAACCAATATCAGACCAAGAGGCCTCACGGGCCCAAGCCCATTGTCATCAAGAGGGCCAACGGACACCACAGTTACCAAATTAAGAAACGCCTAAAAGCTCATAAAACCTCCACTAAATCGTCTGTTACGGAGATTCCAACGGGCAGAAGAAGAGTAAATGACCCAACTTCGAAGAACTTATAAAAAGGGAAAGGTAATAGCTTAGATGGACATTCAACATACTCAGTTCCACTGCACACCACCTTCGACATACCAACACACCATGCTCTCACGGCTAACAAATGGAGACTGAGGTAACTACTAGCCTTGATCTCCCTATCTGCTTCTCTATACGTCACTGACTTGGGCGTCGGACAGCCTACGGCTTCCACCACACCGGTGGGCAGTACTCCCCGCTCATCATACCCTCGTTTTGCAGGTTCGCTAGTGCCCCTAGAAAATCAGATTCTCGATTATGGACCTCGGGTGAAAACCGGCATCCATAATTTGGCGCCCACCGTGGGGCCTTAACGATTCATAGCAAGTGAAGATCTCTCAATCTATGGTTTCTAAAACACGACCAACCATGGCTTCAAGTAGTGAGCAGACACCAGATCCTATGACCACGCAGCTGGTCATACTCCAAGAACGATTACGCGCCTTAGAAAAAGAGAATCAAGCCATGTGAAGCTCCAATATAACCTTCCAGAAGCAACTAGAGCAAATCACCTCAACCTCCCAACATCGTGACACTTCAGACCATCCCCGCAATCCTCCAATCCCAACCGGTCTCCTGGGGGCATTCAATAAGGTGGCAAGCGACATTCCGCCATCAGACAATCATCCACCAAATCAAGGAATAAGCCGACATATCTCCCAAAATGACCAAGCACGGCAAGTTGCCTCCACCATGCGCAAGGAGATGAAGGAATTCAAAGATGCAATTCTCTCCAGCCTACCTGATGTCAGACTACCAGTGAGAAAAAGTCGAGCCGGCTCGATCTCAGATACTCTATTTTAAGGATCCATTACTTCCATTGAACTCCCACGAAAGTTCATCCCACCATATATGAAGCTGTATGATGGATCCACAGACCAGACGACCATGCGGTCCATTACAAATACAAAATGATGTCAACTGGCTTGACACCCCACCAATAGGAGGCTGGAATATACAGAGGATTTAGAGAAACATTAGTTGGTCATGCCCTCACCTGGTTCATCAATCTCTCATATAGATCCATTGAGTCTTACCAACAGCTAGCAGATAAATTTATGGAGCATTTTGCAAGTTCTTGCAAGCTTGAGAAGACCACCAATGACCTCAATGCCATCCGGCAATGGAGATGAGAGTCCTTGCGAAGCTACGTGGCTCGCTTCAATAAAGAGATGATAACAATTCCAGATCTCCATCAGCCTACTGCAGTGGAAGCATTCATAAATGATTACTTTCAGAAAGTGGACTCTACAAAAACTCACTGAATTTTGATGCTACACAATAGATCAAGCCATGGCTCGGCCCACATTGAGATCAGGTGGGAAGAGGATAAAAGAACAATAAGAGAGAAAGCTCCAACAACCATCACAATGAGAGAACCTCGAACCCCCCAAGCGACATAATAAGTGATGCGTTAATAATACATCTCAATAAGATATTACTTGATGTAATTAGACCCAAAAACAAAAGCCATAGATCACCCATTATCACATTGGGGATATCATAGCTTCCCACACAAGTATTCATTAGTTACTTTAAAAAAAAAAATCATCATTCACAAAACTCCAACTTAGGGAGAAACTCATTTACTCCAATCGACAACATAAAAAATCATCCGGCCCAATCAACATACCTCTCCCAGTCGACTAAGAAAGGAACAATAAGCTTCCCTATAGTAGAACCACTTTTTCTATCACTCATACGGTGAAGCAATATATCTGGCATGACCGCCCCAATCGACACTTCGTGTATGAAGAGTTGGCATGAAGAGGATATCCCGATGGACAATACTCTAATAAAGACTTGGCATGGACATCCTAGTCAACTTTACCAGCTTATCACTTGCTAAAGATCACAATCGACACTACATATATGATGGTTTATAATTGAGCAAAGATTCCACTCGACACTCCACGTATGAGGTTTGACACTTGTTTAATATCTCATTCTACATGAGATGGAAGAAGACCTAGCACGAGGCAAATGTGTCATTCGACATGACATGGAAGAAGTCTTAGTATTTGACAGAGAGTCCATTTGACACGACTGGGAAGGAGTCTTAGCTAGAGGCTGAGGCTCCACTTCACACGACAATGAAGAAGTCTTTGCTAGAATCTGAGAATCTACTCCACACGAAAATGAATGAGTCTTAGCTAGAGACTGAGGCTCCACTTCACACGATAAGAAGAAGTCTTAGCTAGAGGCTGAGGTTCCACTCCACACGACATGGAAGAACTCCTAGCTAGGGGCTGAAGCACCACTCGACACGACAAGCAATAGGTCTTAGTTAGGGGCTAAGGTTCTAGTCGCCACGACATAGAGGAATGATCAACTATTGGCTGAAGTTTCATTCGACAAATATATGTAGACTCGACTCAAGAAATATACTTCAAATGAAGATACATCATGAGATGATGTCCCACTCGACATTATAATGATGTAGACTCGACTCAATGAGGATGCTCCAAATGAAGGCTCATCATGAGGTGAATGTCCCACTGGATACTACATTCAGCATGTGGCGAATGTCTCACTCGACATGACACGTATGAGGCTTTACACTTATTTAAGATCCATTCGACAAGACATGGATGTCACATTCCTCAGAAGACATGAAAGGTTAGTCATCATCTCCATACGACATTGATTTAATATCGACAACTCCAGACTACATAAGGAATCTTCTATCATGCTTAGTATAATAAATAACCTTCTTGGACCCCCATCAGGTCCAGTCGACCGACCTTCATCAGGTCGGGTAGTATGAAAAATCCCTTGGATCTCCATCAGATCCAATCGACCGACCTTCATCAGGTTAGGTAGTATGAAGAATCCCTTGGACCTCCATCAAGTCCAATCGACCGACCTTCATCAGGTTAGGTAGTATGAAAAATCCATTGGACCTCCATCAGGTCCAATCGACCGACCTTCATCAGGTTAGGTAGTATGAAGAATCTCTTAGACCTCAATCGGACCTAGTCGACCGACCTTCATCAAATCTAGTAGGATGATGACCCTCGTGGACCTTCATCAGGTTCATTCGGCAGCAGTCTCATGGTCTTCGGACGACATGGTCTCAGACTACAAGTCCTGTAGAATGAGGAATTATACCCTCATTGACCTTTGTCAGGTCTTGTATAATGAGGAATTATACCCTCATTGACTTTTGTCCGGTCTTGTAGAATAAGGAATTATACCTTCATTGACCTTTGTCAGGTCTTGTAGAATGAGGAATGAGAACCCTCATTGACCTTCTTCAGGTCTAGTAGAGTGAGAAGTGATGACCTTCTTGGACCTTTATCAAGTCCATTCGACAGGTCCATAAGACCTTAGTCTCATGGACCCTCATCAGGAGAATGGGTGATGACCTTCATAGAGCTTCATCAGGTCTAGTAGTATGATAAGGAAAAGCTCTTAGACCTTCGTCAGGTCTGTAGTGTGAAGACTTTCATAAACCTTCATCTGGTCCAAACGACATTGAAGACTCCCCTGGTTCTTTGACCTGTAGTATAGGGATTATCCTGACCTTCATCCGGTTCAGTCGATTGGGAACATTCCTCATGGATCATGTAGAGTCAAGTTCAATACATGACATTCATCTGGTCCAGACGATATTAAAGGCTCTCATGGTCATTTGACCCGTTGTATGGGGATTATCCTGACCTTCATCTGGTTCAGTCAACCGGGGACATCCCCCAATGACTCATGTCGAGTCAACTGAAGACATGGACTTCCCTGAGTCCATACGACAATGTCGTGTGAATTATCTCATGAACCTTCATCTGGTTCATTCGACCGGGGACATCCCCCAATGACTCATGTCGAGTCAACTGAAGACATGGACTTTCCTCAGTCTATACGATAATGTGATGTGAATTATCTCCTGAACCATCATCCGGTTCAGTCAACATGAGACATTCCCCATAGGCTCATGTGGAGTCAATTGAAGATATGGACTTCCCTTAGTCCAAACGACATGTCGAGTCAAATAAATACATGGACATCTCTCAGTCCATACGACATGTCAAGTGAGATTGATCCTGAACCTTCATCTGGTTCAGTCGACAAGGGACATTCCCCACAGGCTCATGAGGAGTCAATTGAAGATATGGACTTCCCTCCGTTCATACGACATGTCGAGTCAAATAAATACATGGACATCTCTCAGTCCATACGACATGTCGAGTGAGATTACGCCTGAACCATCATATGGTTCAGTCGACATGGGACATTCCCCATAGGCTCATGTGGAGTCAATTGAAGATATTGACTTCCTTTAGTCCATACAACATGTCGAGTCAAATAAATACATGGACATCTCTCAGTCCATACGACATATCGAGTGAGATTACTCATGAACCTTCATCTGGTTCAGTCAAAATGGGACATTCCCCATAGGCTCATGTGGAGTCAATTGAAGATATGGACTTCCCTCAATCCATACGACATGTCGAGTTAAATAAATACATGGACATCTCTCAGTCCATACGATATGTCGATTGAGATTACTCCTGAACCTTCATCTGGTTCAGTCGACAGTGGACATTTTCCATAGGCTCATGTGGAATCAATTGAAGATATGGACTTCCCTTAGTCCATATGACATGTCGAGTCAAATAAATATATGGACGTCTCTCAGTCCATACGATAGGTCGAGTGAGATTACTCTTGAACCTTTATCTGGTTCAGTCAACAGGGGACATTCCTCATAGGCTCATGTGGAGTCAATTGAAGATATGGACTTCCCTCAGTCCATACGACATGTCGAGTCAAATAAATACATGGACATCTCTCCGTCAATATGACATGTCGAGTGAGATTACTCATGAACCTTCATCTGGTTCAGTCGGCATGAGACATTCCCCATAGGCTCATGTGGAGTCAATTGAAGATATGGACTTCCCTCAGTCCATACGACATATCGAGTCAAATAAATACATGGACATCCCTTAGTTCATACGACATGTCGAGTGAAACAACTCCTGAACCTTCAACAGGTTCAGTCGACTGGGGACATCCCATTGGACTCATGTCGAATCAAAATGAGACAATGTCTCTCCTCAGTTCATACGATATGTCGAGTGAAACAACTCATTAACCTTCATCGGGTTCAGTCGACTGGGGACATCCTTCATGGACTCATATCGAGTCACATGAAGACATGAATTCTTCCTCTCTCAGTCCATACGACTATGTTGATTGAAGTTACCTCCTGAACCACCATATGTATCAATCAACCAGGAATACCCATCGAAGGATTCAGGACAAGACAATTGAGGACAAACTCCATCAGTCCGTACGACGGAACATCGTGTGGATTAGCTTTGAACCTCGGCCAGAATCAGTAAAACAACTAGACCCGGCCGGTGGTTCGGTTCCGGTTCGGAACCGAACCGAACCGACCAGTTCCCGGTTCCACACTTAAGTGGAACCGGAACCGTAAACTGAATCGGAACCGAACCGGTCGGTTCCGGTTCGGTTACGGTTCCCCTTTTGGTTTTTTTTTAAGAAATTTAATAATAAATTTTAAAAAATAGAAAAAATTCTATAATCGTAATGTTTTTTCAAACTATCACATCATTTTTATATAATCTTTTTTTATAAAATTCTTTTAACATAGAATCCTTTTTATAGCCAACTTTTGGCTAGTGCTTTCTTCATATAAGCGATGTGGGATATTTGTTACTTGGCTATTGTGTCCCATATCGCTTATATGAAGAAGTCAATAACCAAGAGTGGTTATAAAAAGGATGTGGACATTCATGTTTTAGTATTGCAATTTTAAACCTCATTATTATTAATAATAATAATTGAGATTTACTTGTGGAACCTTACGGTTACTTGTAAATAAAAACTTTTTTTACTTCCGGTTCCGATTGGAACCGTTGGAACCGCTGAAACCATTCGGTTCTAGCGGTTCCAACCGGTTCGGTCAGGGTAAGAACCCTAACCGAATCGGTTAGGTTTCGGTTCGGTTCCGGAACCGGTTGGAACAGGAACCGTCTAGTTCCAACCGGTTTGGTTCCGGTTCGGTTTCGGTTCCGAATCGAAACCTTGGTCGGGTCTAAAAACAACTATCCATGTCTTGATTCATTCGACATATGCAAAGATACTCTCCAAGTCTAGGGCTTCCAGACTTAGAGAGTAGGGGAAAAACTGTACGGGCCAAATTTGGACCCAAGGGTAAAATCGACATTTCACCTCGGGACCAACCACAAAACCCGAAACCCATTAGTAAGTCCAGCCCGAGAAACAATATCAGACCAAGAGGCCTCACGGGCCCAAGCCCATTATCATCAAGAGGGCCAACAGACACTACAGTTACCAAATTAAGAAACGCCTAAAAGCTCATGAAACCTCCACTAAATCGACTGTTATGGAGATTCCAACGGGTAGATGAAGAGTAAATGACCCAACTTTGAAGAACTTATAAAAAGGGAAAGGTAATAGCTTGGAGGGACATTCAACATTACTCAGTTCCACTGCACACCACCTTCGACATACCAACACACCTTACTCTCACGGCTAACAAATGGAGATTGAGGTAACTACTAGCCTTGATCTCCCTATCTGCTTCTCATCTATATCACTGACTTGGGCGTCGGAGAGCCTACGGCTTCCACCACACCAGTGGGCAGTACTCCCCGCTCATCCTACCCTCATTTTACAGGTTCGCTAGTGTCCCCAAAAAATCAGATTCTCGATTGTGGACCTCGGGTGAAAACCGGCATCCACAACAACAGGGAGCGAAAGATTGATGATCTCGATAAAGTTTTTTCTTCCTTTTACTTCCTTAATGTTTTGCTTATCATTCATTATTTATTTAGAGTTTTTGAGCATGTGTAGTAACTAAACCTATAATCCAGAGTTGTGGTAAAACTCAGTATTTTGAGCTTATAAATTGAGTTTTCTTATATATTGTGTTATACTTTACCTTGTTTATTGAATCTTGTTCTTAATTCTTCTTGTTGCTCGATCACCAATAAGATTGATGTGGTAAACTTAATTGATCTTGACAAAAGGATTTTAGGTTTAGCTTTATATTCAATAGCACACGATCTCATCTTAGGGATTTCCCTATAAGATAGAAATATACCTATATGGCGGGTGTAGCCATAATTAGAAATTGATCTTAATAAATTTGGGGTTAATTAGTTGACATAGAAATATAGTTAATTAATTTACTCTGAATATTTGCACATGACAATCGAAAGAGTCTTGTGGGTATCTTATTGTTCTAGGTTAATAAGTCAATTTTTTACACGAGTATAGGAAAATCAATTCATCTTTAGAATTAAACTGGGTGGATTCACAACCATGTATATCTTCTTCTCATAGATTACTTTTAAAATTACTATAGTTATATTTATTTTCTTTACCTCTAATTTTAATTAAATTCTCATAGGTAATTTGTCTTAATAATTAGTAACGTAGGTGATATGTCATTGAGGGATTGATAACTTTTATACTACTTGAGCGATACATGCGCTTACGTAACGTGTGAAAATCACGATCAAGTTTTTGACACAGTTGTGGGGGACTTATTCTAACCCTCATTATTAATTTTAGGATTAAGTATTTTACTTGTTATCTAATCAATTTTAATTTTTTAAATTTTAGTTGGCGTAGTTTTAATTAAGGTTCTTGAACGATTATATGAGACGAAGTAGAATTTGTGAACTCATTTCGCTTGATCCATAAATCGAGAGAATTTTCGGTCAGTTGAGAAGGGTCAGGCGAGAATGTAATATCCCAAATTGTTTAGAATAGTTATGGAAGGTTTCAATTAAAGTTTAGGTTTTGGAACTGGATGATGTTCGAAAATAGGAATTTATGTGTTGGAAATATGTCAGAATATTTTAAAGTGACACTTCGTCGCATTGGAAAACGTGTGATTTCGAGAAACGGTTACACGATTAATGTTTATATCGTTATACGCCTAAAAGTTTATTGTTTCGATTATAAAAATAGGAAATAAACTGCAATTGAGCTGATTCTTAAACCATTGGATGTGTTTTTCTGAGACGAACAACTTTTGTGTTGGACACTTTTCAAAATTGGCATCAAAAGGGCTTATAAAATGAGAATTTTCAAAATTGGCAAGGACCTCAATGCAATTCCGCGGGGTCTGAACGTAGATTTCAAAAAAATTTCTATAAATACTGGGAAGTTTCTAACAATTGCGAAAAGGGCATAATTTCCCAAATACACACCATGACCCCATCCTCGAATTGCATTTTGGAGAACCATGGTTACGCCGGGAGCTAGACGGCGATATTGTGGTGGTCGACGGCATCCCCAGGATGTCGGCGACTGGCGAGGAAGTGGGAGAGACGTGCGTGAAGTGGGTATTTCGATCCCAGCTCATTGCTTCATTTCACGGCCCGAGCCACCCGTCAAATCGAAGCTCTCGGAGAGTACTACAAGTTGGCAGTGATGGTTTTTCCATTTCGTACACGGTTGCACGCGAATCAAGAGAGAATATGACAGTGAATAGTAACCCACAAAATGAATAGTAGCTTCGATCTAAATTCCATCGATTCTAGCGCATTCGTGGGATCATTTGGAGTCTGTATATGCCCTCAAAATCTCGGTAAGACCTTGTAGGCATTGAATTTTTGCATGTGAAACCCGATGATGAGTCTCAGTTGTAGGCACTACCTTTTTAGTTAAGGATATTGCGGGAAACTGTCGTCAGAAGGGAATCGATATTTTGTTAGATCCTTGTTCACTTATTTAGCGTCAAGCTCACATGTTGGACCTCCGTTTAGATCACCTTTGGCCCAGAAAAAAACCAAAAACCTTTTAATCTAGCCCATACATGCCTAACCCACTCACCAAGCCAAACCAAGCCCACACCACATCTAGCCCACACCCGCCCACCATGACTAGGCCCACACGCCTATCACCCAAATTAAATAAAATATTAAATTAAATATTAATTAGATAATGTATTTGAATTAAATAAAATAATTAAACCATTTACCAATTAAATAAAACATAAAATATAATCATACCTAATTTAGATAAATCAAATATATTAACTTCCTAACTAAACAAAATCATATACTAAATTAAAGAAATATCATGCCTAATTAAATCACTCATAACCAATTTAAATATATTGACTTCCTAATCTAAACCAATCCTGTCTCCATCAAATCCATTGCTTTCATTCTTTAACACTAAATCAAATCCATTCCTTGTGAGACAAGAAGAAGCCCTAACCCTTCTCTATATAAACAACCCATAACCAATACATGCATTCCCCTAGCTGATACACACAACTCACACGCAAATCACAGCAAGAAACCCTAGACATTACACGCAAATCACAAGAAAAATAGCAAACAATTCTCTTCATCTCCCCCTCACATTACCGAAAATACAGCAGCCATTTACAGCCCCTACAACCATCAAAACAGTCCCTATCACCACCGAAAACCAGCCTCATAAACCCCCACACCTCACCAAAAATTACCCCAAAAATAGCAGCTACATAACAGAAAATTACCCCAAAAACAGCAGCCATTCACGCCAAAAAGTGACCTGAACAGTGAGCAGAAAATACAGAGGAAACAGCAGCAAAACGGAGGCCAAACAGCAAACAAAACAGCAAAACAGTGAGCTAGATGCTAACCAGTGAACCAGAGAAGTTGAGGAGCTTTACCCTTCCGATCTCGTGAAACGCAAGTCCGAAAGTCGGCAAAAGGTTAGACCTGAGGGTTTTTCCACATTCGTTTTCTATTTTATTTTTATTATTCATTGAGTATTGTTCGCATGATTGTTATGTTAAAATGCATGTTGTGGCCCTTGAGTAGATAAATATGCATGGATTACGAAATTGTATGTTGTGGCCTTGGAATAAAATGAAAGATGTGTCAACTCTCGCGGTATATCAGATGGAAACCCGGACATAAATTTCATAGCCGATTCCGAATGGACGGTAGTATGATCTGTACTCGGGATACAACTCCACGTATCGCTTGAGTAAACAACACTTTCTTTTGTTTTATGTTGCTTTGATTTATTTATTATTCGTCATTTAAATTCTGCATGTTACTTGTTTATGCATTATGCGATCGAGCGCATGGGCTTAGTAAGTCGGATTAAAGGTCCCCTATTTGGAGGGGTTAAAACCTTTTACCACGATGCTTTGCCGCGCCGGTTGATGTTGTTTCGGTTGAATGTAAGATATGTTCAATCGGGCATACTAAGTTTGATATTATTGTCTTTATTCTTTGTACGCATGATGCGATCGAGCGCATGGGCTTAGTAAGTCGGTTAAAGGTCCCCTATTTGGAGGGGTTAAAATCCTTTATCCGATGCTTCACCGCACCGATTAATGTATACTCGGTTGAATGTAAGATGTGTTCAAACGGGTATACGAAGTCCGATGTATTGTCTTTATTTTTATATGCATAATGTGATCGAGCGCATGGGCTTAGTAAGTTGGATTAAAGGCCCCCCTATTTTGAGGGGTTAAAATCCTTTACCACGATACTTTACCGCGCCGATTGGTGTATACTCGATTGGATGCGAGATGAGTTCAATCGGATACGTGAGGTCCCACATTATGGATTTGTTTATCTATGAATGTGTTGCATGCATCAGGTCTGGTTCCGTTGGAATGCGTTCTCGAACGCCACACGAACGTGAACCTTCTGTTTACCATTCGAACGCATTCTCGAACGCTACGCGACGCGCACGCGCACGCATTTTCTTAGTTTCATCATGCATCAGGTCTGGTTCCGTTCGAACGCGTTCTCGAACGCTATACGAACGCGAACCTTCTGTTTACCATTCGAACGCATTCTCAAACGCTACGCGAACGCGAACGCATTTTCTTAGTGTTTCATGCATCAGGTCTGGCTCCGTTCGAACGCGTTCTCGAACACTATATGAATGCGAATCTTCTGTTTACCGTTCGAACGCGTTCTCGAACGCTACGCGAACGCGCACCCACTGAACTGAGTCCTTTTCATCAAATTTCATACATAATTGTTCCTAGTAGCTATCCCTTCATATGATGAACCTGATTGCTTCTCTGTATTACGCAAGATTGTGTAGGTGTCGTTCATCTGTATTCCCCACATGTATGAGTACAATGTGTTTAACATATTACAATTCATATATCCATGTCGTGATTGCATTTGAGTATTATTTCTTGTGGTATATCGGATGGAAACCCAGACATAAATTCCGTAGCCGATTCCGAATGGACTATAGTGCGGTCTGTACTTGGGATACAATTCCACGTACCACTTGGAAAAGTGCTCACATATGTGTTTGTGTCCATATTAGTTATCTTCTTTTGCACCACGTCATAGAATGCCTACTTTAATGCCTAATTGCATCCTTAAGTGTCTTTTTGGCATTATGTATTTAGTTGACTCTTTTATTTACGCATGGACATGTAATGGCTATTTGTTTATGCTTCCGCACGTATAGTATGAATGTCTATGAAATCACATGTTCGCTATTATTTGATTCGCTTTTATGTGTGCTTGCGTGGTTAGTGTGTGCTTGTGTTTCCATGAATACAATATGCCAATGAAGTTGTATGTTCGTTGCTACATTGACGTACTTTCAAGCATGCAATCTTAGATGTGAAATATATGCAAATTTAGGTGTAAGTTTTATTTTTGCGCATATGGATTTAGAAGCATGATACTCTTGGAAATAAGTGTTACTTAAGCTTGATTAAATTATTACACAATCCTTTCATTACAAGTGACATAAGTAAGGGACCATTCCGAACCCAACGGTTTGAGGTCTTCCCTTGCGAGGGGTGAGTGCGGCCTTAAATCTCATTTTCCCGGTTCACACCGGGTGGCGACTCCATTATTCTCCGGTTTAGTCCCCCGTGGCTACTCCGTACTCCCGACTAGGCCGCGAGCCTAGAACAGCATGCGTCGCCAGTTCTGTGTCCCACAGTCTGGCGACTCCACTGGGGATAGAGAATCGGCCCCGAAATATTGTCTTGTAATGTTTGGATTTATGTTTAATTGACCGTGTCTATAGTGGATAAAATGGGGGTTTAATCAAAGGCATTTTGAGGCTAGGTAATGGTTTGGTATCTTCCTTCATTCACTACCTTTCTAGAAGGAAAAGCTGTGAAGGCACCTATATAGCCATCTACACGTAGCCTATTGTGATGGACTAATTTGGAGGACTCGTTGTTTATTCCTGTCACCAAGCGATAAGAGCCTAAGAGGCTAGGGTACTTAAGAGAGCCTCGCTCCACCTCCCTCTTGGGAATCTACAACGGGAAATCCATTTGACAGTCAGTCACACACCATAGCTCATTGGCACGTACCTTAGTGTATAAAAAAGGGTGCGCTCACTTGTTGCTCAAACCCTTGATTGGGGAGACCTAGTTGTGAGCCGTCCTTCGCCGTTGAGAGCCTTTGTCTACACTCTTGCGAACCACCCATAGACCGGGGTTGTATGGTTAAAGTAACAATTATTTCCTTGAGTATGTGCTTGTGGACCATCCTCATTTGGATACAGTTGGACTATTGTCAGAAATGCGAACTTGCTGGGCCATTTAAACTGGGGCGAGTTCGTACCTTATGACCATTGGCCCAAAGCTTCTGAAATGTTGATGGGCCATTCTGTAAAGTTATTGTTTTATGTTTGCATTATCTTTCTTTTATGCTTGTGTTTGGGAACATCGTCGTTTGGATCCATTTGGACCATTTGTCATGGGATATGGGCTTGTTGGGCCATTTAAACTGGGACAAGAACGTATTTTATGACGATTGGGCCAAAGGCTTCTAAGTGTTGATGGGCCACTTTGTGCTTGTGTTCGGAACATTACCATTTGGATTTAGTTGGGCTCCTTTCCATGAGATGTGAACTCGTTGGGCCATTTAAACTGGGACGAGTTCACTCCTATGACAGTTAGCCCAAAAGCTTCTAAAATGATAACGGGCCGATTTGTTTGAAAATTTTAGTTGATTTAGTATGTTATATATGTTACATGCATCTCATGCACCTCATACATACATATATCATGTTAACACCTTCTATGTCTAAAAGAGACATCATAGATACCGTTTGGGTTAGAGAATGGACAAGGCTCATTAAAAGAACAGTAACAGCATGAGTGAATCCGGTAACGAGGTATCCCGTATGGATCAGTTAGAGAACGGTCTCGCCAAGATCACTGAACAGTTGCAAGCTTTGACTACTGCTGTGGCTGGTATAGCCGGGTCTCGTACTGGGGGTAGTTCTGGGGATGTAAGGCAAGAGGAACCTCCGAACAGATTGGGGGATGATATCCCCACTTTGATGATGATATGGCAGAGTATGCAGCAAGCAGAGTATCTGGTCTCAGGCAGAGTTACAGAAGCTTCGGGATCAGGTTGAGTCAGTTACCCGCAAGATGAGGGGTAAGAATGAGGATTTGCTGGATTATGACACGCTGATTTTCGAGGAACAGTTGCCGGCACAGTTCAAGATGCCTGATATGGCTAAGTTTAACGGGAAGGGGATCCAAAGGTGCATCTCCGACAGTTTGTATCAGTCATGAGTTCAGTTGGCCTTATCTCAGCGCCAAGTGCAGAAGATGTTTGGAATGTCGCTCGAGGGAGCTCCGTGGTGTGGTACCACAGTTTAGAGAAGAAAGTGAAGGAAGATTGGAGGGAGTTGGCTGATGCCTTCCTGAAGCAGTATGTCACTGACCTAGAGATCGATCTGTCACTCCGCGATCTGGAGAATGTTAAGCAGAAATCAGAGGAGAGTTTTAAGGAATATGTGGACCGATGGAGAGGTCAGTTGTTGAAGATGCAGACTAGGCCTTCAGAGAATGATCAGATTAAAATGATTATCAAGGGCACCAAGCCCTCCATTTACAGCAAGTTGAGGAGGATGACCTCCATGATTACAAACTTTCGGCAGTTGAGGGAAACTGTCATGGACATTGAGGACGAAGAAGGGGAAAACAGGAAGTTTTATGGCTTAAGTAGGAGGCATGTTGGAGGGACATTGGGAACTAAGCCTGTTTCTGCGGAAATTGCTGCCATCCGGAACCGGAGATTTCCAACTTGGGAAGTCCCCTGTCAAAGGTACTAGAGAAATTAAAGAGGCAAGGGCTCTTAAAACCCTTGGAAGCCAAACCATTACCCAATCCCCACCATCACATCATAACCTAAGCCTTTACTGTCACTTTCACCAACAAAGGGCCATGACACCGACAAATGCGCCCGACTCCGCCATGAAATCCAAGACCTGATAGACTCCAAGAAAATACCTGACCCAGAAACAGAACAGCCTGACACACACAGAAATCCCTTACCCAACTACCGTGCCGTACCACCACCAACCTATATGATCAATTCTGGCCTCCCAGAAGACCTTGTCCTAAAATCCTTTCACCCTCAAGCCTTTTGCCTGGGAATCTGGGATAGTACTAGTGAAGATGAGACTGAGCAGGGAAAAACTTTGGGCTTGATTTCTCTAGCAGTGATGAGGAAGAAGTTAGGGGAATGACGCGCAGCGGTCGTTTTTACAATGATATGGCAGAAAAGGGTAAGGAAGTTTTGACAGATGGTAGAGAAGTGGTTGAGACTGCAGAAAATACGAGGAGGGGATATAGTGCTGAGGCAATTGAGGAAGACTAGAGCACAATGAGTATCTGGGAACTGTTATGTGCATCTCGGGAGCATAGGCAGGCCATGGTTGAGGCCTTGAGCAAGATTATGGTACCGGAAGACGCCAACCCAGCAATGTTTGTTGGGTCCGTTCAGAAAGAAGCTTTGCCGATATCTTTTTCTGAGGATGAACTCCCGGCCTGCGGATGGAGAAATCATAATATCCCTATTTTATCAGGGCCGAGTAAGGGGCAATAGAACTTCATGTGGATGGTGGATGACGGTTCGTCCATCAATGTGTGCCCGCTAAAAATTCTGGCAAGATTTGGGTATGAAAGCGACAGACTTGGACCCCTCCAGCATGACTATTAAGGCTTATGATGACAGTAAAAGGGGAGTTGAGGGTACTTTTGTGGCTATGGTCAAGGTAGGCCCGATTGAAGATGAAGTTGAGTTTACAGTGCTGGACATCCCAGCCATTTTTGCCTTGTTATTGGGAAGGCCTTGGTTTCACAAACTTGGGGGCGTGCCTTCCACTTTACATCAGATGATCAAGTTCCCGTATGAGGGAGAAGTTGTTACTATTCGGCTGAGGTATATAATGTCGTGGCCGCCTAAGAGATACAACCTTTCGCGAGGTTTTCAGGTGTCAGCTACTTTTGAGGAGTGGGTGGATCCTAGGGTGGCTAGGATCATGAAAAAAAATGAAATTTGAGCCGGGAAGGTCAAGATTACCATATTTCAGAGACAGACTACTCGGAAGGGTTTGGGGTACAAATCTGATGAGGAAAAGCCAAAGGTCAGAAAAAGGGCCTGAAACTGATGGAATGTTTTTGAAAGCTTCAGGATATCAATGGGAGCCTGAACCTGTGGAAGTTAATGGAATTGTGGTACCTGGGTTTGAGATCTTCCCAGATAATGTTGGGTAAGAAGCCGATAGTTGAAGAAATTAGAAGAAAGAAGAAGAGAATTGGGAAGAAGAACTGATGAAGTTGGAGAGGCTGACTCGGAAGAGAACAAAAAGCCTGAGGAAAACCTGGTTGCAGAGGAAGAAGTGTCTATAGATGATGAAGACATTTACCTTCCTGATTTGTTTGAATGTACTTCTGCATTATCCAATAATAAAGACATCTCTTTTCTTACTTGCCTGAGTCATTTCCATTTACTCTGCACGAATTAAGCATATTTGATATCATTCGGCCAGAACTACTGCATTTAACCTTGGTACACCTGAGAGTCCCAAGGAAATTCTGATTGCAAGTGAAGTTACCTCCGAAGAGAGGGAGAAACTAGAAGAATGTTGGTCAGATATGCCAGATTGTTTGCTTGGTCCTATGAGGACATGCCTGGGGTAGACAGAAACATTGCCCAGCACACAATACCAACTTATCCGAACATGAGGCCAGTAAAACAGAAACTTCGGCGGATGAGACCAGAATGGGCTGAGAAAGTCAGAGAGGAAGTTAAGAAACAGATAGATGTGGGGTTCCTGGAAGTAGTAAAGTATCCTGAGTGGTTGGCTAATATAGTGCCGGTGCCAAAGAAAGACGGGAAGGTCAATGTGTGTAGACTACAGAGATCTCAACAAGGCTTGTCCGAAAGATGATTTTCCTCTGCCGCATATAGATGTTCTGGTTGATAGTGCGGCTTTATCTGCTATGTATTCATTTGCTGATGGGTTTTCAGGTTACAATCAGTTCTCATGGCTGAGGAGACAAACACAGACTGTATTTGTTACTGAGTGGGGTACTTTATTGTTACAAGGTAATGCCGTTTGGGCTTAAAAACGCAGGAGCTACTTATCAGCGGATGACCCACTACACTTTTCCATGACTTGATGCACAAAGAGATTGAGGTGTATGTGGATGACATGATGGTGAAATCAGAGACAGGGTTGGGCATATCGAAGCACTGGAAAGGTTCCTTCAGAGAGTTGAAAATACAACATGCGGCTTAATCCCAAGAAATGTGTGTTTGGGGTGACATCAGGGAAATTGCTGTGTCATACAGTGGGAATGGGCGGAATAGAGGTAGATTCTGAGAAAATCAAGGCAATCACAGAAATGCCCGCACCGAAGACAAAAAAGAAGTCAGAGCATTCTTGGGGAAGATTCAGTACATTAGTCGGTTCATCGCCAAGTTGACATCAGTATGTGAGCCTATCTTCAAACTGTTGAGAAAAGATCAGCCCGTGAGATGGAATGAACAGTGTCAGACAGCCTTCGACAAAATCAGAGAGTACTTGGTAAAGCCTCCTGTATTGAAACCTCTGAGACCGGGCAGACCTTTGATATTGTATTTGGCTATAGAATCAGAAGCGCTGGGGGCAATGATGGTACAAGGCAGATGAGACAGGTAGAACATGCAGTCTATTATCTGAGTAAGAAGATGCTCCCGTATGAGGCTCGTTATCAAGAAGTAGAGAAGATCTGTCTTGCCATGGTATGGGCTTTCAGAAAGTTGCGACATTATTTCCAGTCTTATAAGATCCATGTAGTGGCAAATGAAAATCCTCTGAAATATCTTCATTTGGTGCCTTCACTAGTGGGAAAATTGGGCAGATGGTTGGTATTGCTGACAGAGTTTGACATTGAGTATCTCACCTCCAAAGTGATTAAAGGGCAAGCAGTAGCAGAGTTTCTGGCATTGCAACCTGTTGAGGGGGATCAGTATAAGTTTGAATTTCCAGATGAAGAGATTCAAGCAATAACAGTTCAGAGATGGAAGATGTATTTTGACGGAGCAGTGAATTACAAGGGAGCCGGAATTGGGATCGTGATAGTGACCCCCGAGGGAGAGACTTTGCCTTTGGCCAAGAGGTTGACATTCAGAGTGACTAACAACATGGCCGAGTATGAAGCATGTGATTTTGGTTTGACAACATTGATAGTCTTGAAGGCCGGGAGTGTGGAAGTCTACGGAGATTCTATGTTGGTAGTCCAGCAGATGCGAGGAGAATGAGAATTGAAAGAAGAACAGTTGAGACCTTACGAGAACTTCACCGAGTTTACCTCAGAAAATTGGCACAGGTTATCCCCGAGTGTAAGTTTTAGCACTTACCGAGAGAATAGAATCAGATGGCAGATGCATTGCTACACTTGCAGCAACTTGGGAAAATCCAGAGAAGTTAGTGATGAGACCGTTGATACTGACAACAGCAAGCAGACCTGTTTATGAGATAGAAAGAGATTCTGGAAGTTGAGGTCGACGACGGAAAACCTTGGTATTATGACATTCAGAGGTATCTGGAACATGTTGAACCCGGAAGGGGCAGGCAGAAAAGACAGAATAGCCATTCAGAAGTTAGCTTCCCAGTATGTGATTTTGAAAGGGGAACTGTACAAGAGGTAAGCAACGGTATTCAGTTGAAGTGTTTGAGAAAAAAGAAGCTCAGCATGTAATAGAAGAAATACACGCCGGGGTATGTGGTCCGCACATGAACGGGTTGAATCTGTCCCGCAAGATAGTGAGACAAGGTTTTTATTGGTCAACCATGGAAACAGACTGCGCGAAGATGGTAAAGCACTGTCATGATTGTCAAGCACATGGTAATTTGAATCACTTACGGCACACAAAGTTGCACGGGTTGTCAGAGCTGTGGCCTTTCTCAGCATGGGGAATTGATATGATTGGAGAAATTCGACCGAATGCGTCGAAAGGGCATCGCTTCATAATAGTGGCGGTGGACTACTTTTCGAAGTGGGTGGAAGCCGAGTCATTCTGCAATGTTACAGGAAAATAAATGGCAAATTTTATAGCTCGGAACCTCATTGTCGGTACGGTATGCCGCATCATGTTGTGACAGACAACGGAGTTCAGTTTCAAGGAGAGACGAAGGCAATGTTACAGAAATACGGGATAGGCCAACACAAGTCATCACCGTACAGGCCGCAGGTAAATGGGGCAGTTGAGGCAGCCAACAAGACTATAAAGATGATTTTAGCCAAGATGATAGAGAACTGCCAGCGATTAGGCAGAGAAACTACCATATGCTTTGTGGGGGTACAGAACATCAGTAAGAACAGCAACATGGCCCACCTTACTCTTTGGTCTATGGAATGGAAGCAGTATTGCCAGTAGAAGTGGAAATACAATCTATGAGGGTATTAGCAGAGGCAGAATTACCGGAACAACGAGTGGCCCGCACAGAGGTTTGATCAGTTAGCACTATTGGATGAGAAGAGAACGAAGTCTTTGTATCACATGCAGTTGTATCAGAAGAGACTAGCCCGAGCATTCAACAAGAAAGTACGCCCCACCAAGATCAAAAAGGGTGATTTGGTACTTAAGCAATCAAGGCCGTCGACGACAGATCCAAGAGGAAAGTTCAGACCTAACTGGGAATGACCTTACATAGTGCAGAAGGAAATGGGAAATAGAGCAGTGAGGCTATCAGACTTGGAAGGGAACGAGTTCACCGAGCCGATCAATGTAGACAGATTGAAGCAGTACTTTGCCTGAGGGAGAGAAGACCGAGCAGTCACCACGGGAATTGGCAGAAGACCTAACCCAACAGAATAAGAAAATCATTCATGCATACACGTAACATTGCATTCTCTTCGTGTTTGTTTTTGTTTTGTGTTCGCAGGTTTGAAGAAAGGAAAAAACGGCAGAAATGAGCCAAGCAGCGTCATCGCAATTTCAGTTTTTAGGGATGAGTCCCAAGGGGCAAGGCCCATATCAGCTTGGGGGCAAGACCCCAGATCATGTCAGCTTGGGGGCGAGGCCCATATTAGCTTGGGGCGAGGCCCATATCAGCTTGAGCGCGAGGCCCACATCATCAGTTGCAGTTCCGGGATGCGTCCCAGGGTCGAGGGCCCACTGCATCATCAGTTACAGTTCTGGGATGTGTCCCAGGGTCAAGGGCCCACTGCATCATCGGTTGTAGTTCCGGGTCGAGGTGCCCAGGGTCGAGGTGTCCACTACATCATCAGTTCGAGGGCGGGTCCCTATTGTCAGCAGTATTGGGTCGAGGTGCCCCCGTTGTCGGTTGTAGTTCCGGGTCGAGGTGCCCACTACATCATTTGTTCTAGGGCGAGGCCCTCATTTCCAGCGATATCGGGATACGTCCCCGGGTCGAGGTGCCTCCATTGACGGTTGCAGTTATTGGGATGTGTCCAGGATCGAGGTCCATTGTAGCACCAACTCAGCTCGAGGCAGCAGACGAGCCAGGTAAGTGAAAATGCATTGCACAACTTTGATAGGATTGTTCAAAGTCACACACTGCACAAGTCCCATCAAAGTGGGGGCGACTGTAGGCATTGCATTTTTGCATGTGAAACCCGATAATGAGTCTCAGTTGGAGGCACTACCTTTTTAGTTAAGGATATGCGGGAAACGGTCGTCGGAAGGGAATCGGTATTTCGTTAGATCCTTGTTCACTTATTTAGCGTCAAGCTCACTTGTTGGACATCTGTTTAGATCACCTTTGGCCCAGAAAAAAACCAAAAACCTTTTAATCTAGCCCATACACACCTAACCCACTCACCAAGCCAAACCAATCCCACACCACATCTAGCCCACACGCCCATCATGACTAGGCCCACACGCCCATCACCCAAATTAAATTAAATATTAAATTAAATATTAATTAGATAATGTATTTGAATTAAATAAAATAATTAAACCATTTACCAATTAAATAAAACATAAAATATAATCATACCTAATTTAGATAAATCAAATATATTAACTTCCTAACTAAACAAAATCATATACTAAATTAAAGAAATATCATGCCTAATTAAATCACTCATAACCAATTTAAATATATTGACTTCCTAATCTAAACCAATCTTGTCTCCATCAAATCCATTTCTTTCCTTCTTTAACACTAAATCAAATCCCTTCCTTGTGAGACAAGGAGAAGCCCTAGCCCTTCTCTATATAAACAACCCATAACCAAGACATGCATTCCCCTAGCTGATACACACAACTCACACGCAAATCACAGCAAGAAACCCTAGACATTACACGAAAATCAGAAGAAAAATAGCAAACAATTCTCTTCATCTCCACCCTCACATTACCGAAAATACAGCAGCCATTTACAGCCCCTACAACCACCAAAAACCAGCCCCATAAACCCCCCACACATCACCGAAAATTACCCCAAAAAATAGCAGCCATTCACGCCAAAACATTGACCTGAACAGTGAGTAGAAAATACAGAGGAAACAGCAGCAAAACGGAGGCCAAACAGCAAGCAAAACAGCAAAACAGTGAGCTAAGATGCTAAACCAATGAACCAGAGAAGTTGAGGAGCTTTACCCTTCCGATCTCCGTGAAACGCAAGTCCGAAAGTCGGTAAAAAGGTTATACCTGAGGGTATTTTCCACATTCGTTTTCTGTTTTATTTTTATTATTCATTGAGTATTGTTCCCATGATTGTTATGTTAAAATGCATGTTGTGGCCCTTGAGTAGATAAATATGCATGGATTACGAAATATTGTATGTTGTGGCCTTGGAATAAAATGAAAGATGTGTCAACTCTCGCGGTATATCGGATGGAAACCCGGACATAAATTTCATAGCCGATTCCGAATGGACGGTAGTATGATATGTACTCGGGATACAACTCCACGTATCGCTTGAGTAAACGGCACTTTTTTTTTTTTATGTTGCTTTGATTTATTTATTATTCGTCATTTAAATTATGCATGTTACTTGTTTATGCATGATGCGATCGAGCGCATGGGCTTAGTAAGTCGGATTAAAGGCCCCTTATTTGGAGGGGTTAAAACCCTTTACCACGATGCTTTTCCGCGCCGGTTGATGTGTGTTCAATTGAATGTAAGATATGTTCAATCGGGCATACTAAGTTTGATATTATTGTCTTTATTCTTTGTACGCATGATGCGATCGAGCGCGTGGGCTTAGTAAGTCGGATTAAAGGTCCCTTTATCACGATACTTCGCCGCGCCGATTAATGTATACTCGGTTGAATGTAAGATGTGTTCAATCGGGTATACGAAGTCTGATGTATTGTCTTTATTTTTATATGCATAATGTGATCGAGCGCATGGGCTTAGTAAGTTGGATTAAAGGCCCCCCTATTTTGAGGGGTTAAAATCCTTTACCACGATGCTTTGCCGCGCCGATTGGTGTATACTCGATTGGATGCGAGATGAGTTCAATCAGATACGTGAGGTCCCACATTATGGATTTGTTTATCTATGAATGTGTTGCATGCATCAGGTCTGGTTCCGTTGGAATGCGTTCTCGAACGCCACACAAACGTGAACCTTCTATTTACCATTCGAACGCGTTCTCGAACGCTACGCGAACGCACACGCATTTTCTTAGTTTCATCATGCATCAGGTCTGGTTCCGTTCGAACGCGTTCTCGAACGCTATACGAACGCGAACCTTTTGTTTACCATTCGAACGCATTCTCGAACGCTACGCGAACGCGCACCCACTGAACTGAGTCATTTTCATCAGATTTCATACATAATTGTTCCTAGTAGCTATCCATTCATATGATGAACCTGATTGCTTCTCTGTATTACGCAAGATTGTGTAGGTGTCGTTCATATGTATTCCCCACATGTATGAGTACAATGTGTTTAACGTATTACAATTCATATATCCATGTCGTGATAGCATTTGAGTATTATTTCTTGTGGTATATCGGATGGAAACCCAGACATAAATTCCGTAGCCGATTCCGAATGGACGGTAGTGCGGTCTGTACTTGGGATATAATTCCACGTACCACTTGGAAAAGTGCTCACATGTGTGTTTGTGTCCATATTAGTTATCTTCTTTTATACCACGTCATAGCATGTTTACTTTAATGCCTAATTGCATCCTTAAGTGTCTTTTTGCATTATGTATTTAGTTGACTCTTTTATTTACGCATGGACATGTAATGGCTATTTGTTTATGCTTCCGCACGTATAAGTATGATATGTCTATGAAATCACATGTTCGCTATTATTTGATTCGCTTTTATGTGTGCTTGTGTGGTTAGTGTGTGCTTGTGTTTCCATGAATACAATATGCCAATGAAGTTGTATGTTCGTTGCTACTTTGACGTACTTTCAAGCATGCAATCTTAGATGTGAAATATATGCAAATTTAGGTGTAAGTTTTATTTTTGCGCATATGGATTTAGAAGCATGATACTCTTGGAAATAAGTGTTACTTAAGCTTGATTAAATTATTACACAAATCCTTTCATTACAAGTGACATAAGTAAGTGACCATTCTGAACCCAACGGTTTGAGGTCTTCCCTTGCGAGGGGTGAGTGCGGCCTTAAATCTCATTTTCCTGGTTCACACCGGGTGGCGACTCCATTATTCTCCGGTTTAGTCCCCCGTGGCTACTCCGTACTCCCGACTAGGCCGCGAGCCTAGAACATATGCGTCGCCCAGTTTCTGTGTCCCACAGACCTCTTGGTAAAAATTCGCTAATTTCAAGTTTATATTTTAATGTTCGGATTTATCTGGTAGCTTCGTAGAGTAGCATAATGACATAAATTGATATGCTTGAGCATGAGTATAATGAATATGTGTCTATGGTAGAATCTGAGTGAAGACATAATGAATTGGATCGAACTGATAGATTGTGCAAGTTTTGGGTAAAAGTGGGGTTTTACGTGTATTGATGTATTTTGATTGTAATGTTAGATATGAGATATATATGATGATACGATAATGTTTAGATAAATATGGGTAGGGTCGGAGGGTTCAGCACCCATCCTTAGCATTTGCGGAAACTTTTTTCGAAGATTTTCCAAAAATACGTAAAATGAGGATTTAAGTTAACTGATGACTTGGATTAGTTTGTAATGATGTTTTAAGATTAATGGAACTGAAAACATTAAAATTGGACTTAATTTGGTTATCCCGAAAAGATTCAGAATTTTATCATAGTTAAGTCAAGAATTTTGTAAGTCGTGATTCTGACGGTGTTTCGCCATTTGTTTTGACAGATTTGACTAATACCTGGAGTGGTCGTAAAGCCAGGTAAGTAACCCATGCGATGATCACTTGAATTGTTGTTTTGTGCTTATATATATATAGATATAATTGAAATGTTTAGGTTTTAACAAGGATAATTGATAAGTGGTTTTGAGAACAGAGTTTGAGATTATGTGTAGTTAAGTTAATCGATCACCACATGTATGGATGTTTATGTTATTTCTATGATAAGAAGTAAGATGTTAGATGGGGTTAATGTCTATATGTATGTATTCATGTACGATAATATATGAACCTGTAATGGTATGCATATGTATATCTGAATAAATATGTATATGTAAAAGTATATGAACACGTATTTGTACATAAATGATATGATAAATAAGTATGAGTTGAGTGTATAAGATCGGTAAAGAGAACAAGTTATGACTTCTGAGTTTGTATTAGCATATGTATGTGTATGTTATTTGAATAAGTTTGTTATTGACTCTTACTTTCGAATTATCTGTTTAGAGATTGGAATGGTTAAGTGTGATAAGAAATGAATATAAGCTAAGTTCTTCCTGAATAAATATGTTAATTGATAAGTTTATGTTTCAAATATTTCTAGATAGAAATTTTGATCTGAGTATGTTTGATCGATAAGTGAAATATATGAGATTGTTAAAGTTAAAGCATTTGAATTCATAGTAACTTATATATTCATGTGTTTGAAATGTATGTATGTATATGAGTATTTGGATGATGACTCGGAGTGTCTGTAGTGTATGTGTTTGTGTATGAGAAATCGTGTGATGAGTTTGTGTTACATGATATGTACGCGTGTGTGTTTGTTTGATTGGTTGATAATTTTGTTGTGTAGTAGCCGAGTTGGTTAGGAATCTGTTCAGGCAACATTCATCTCATTCCTATTCTAAAATAGGTAATGAGTTTCGTTCGAGCATTGTTTATATAAGTCAGTGCATATGTATGTGTTGGTTGGGTTATGTGTTCTCTGATATAATGATTGTTATATATACTTCATTTTCGGGCTCGATAATTATACGTATGTTTGAGTGTGTGTGTGTGTGTGTATGATATATTATGTGATAAGTATGAACTGTGTATGTTTACGTGGATTGAATGAATGACTTGAAAACCAGTGTGAGTATAAGATGCTGTAAAGTGTGTTTGCTAAGTTGTTTTTGTATGTACGTATATGTGTAATAGACTAATTATGTTTGCAAGCTTCTGGTATTAGACATGACTCCAAGTAAGAATTCTGAAATTGTTTTTGCATGAATATATGAGAAGTGAGCTATGATATGTGTGAATGCACATGAATCATGAATGTTACGTTATCGTAAGGCTATCATAATTGAAGGAAGTTTGCATCAAATTAAAGAAAGTTTGTTTCAAATTGAAGAAAGATTGCATCAAATTGAAGAAAATTTATTTCAAATTGAAAAAAAAAAATTGTTGGACTTATCGATTTGATGATATTTCAAAGATGTTCATTCGTAATAAAGTATAAGAAATGTGACTTCATGTTTTATGTGATTGAAATGGATTCAATGTTAAATGATGTACTCTGTGATATTCGAATATTTGCCTTGTGTGCTTTGAATGTTTGGTTATTAGATTGGCACATATAAACATGTGAATATAAGAATTTGACATGTGTAAAGAAAGAAATGATAATAAAAAAGTTGGTAATTCTGAAAAAAAAAACTCATGATATGTTTGACTTGTATATTTTGTTTATAGTACAAGTGTGGTTATTTACTGAGTTTTATAACTCACAGAAAACCAATTTTCTAGTTTTGCAGGTTGACTACCAGATGAGTCAACCACTTTAGCTTTAGCAGTCATACTCGAGACGCAGATCGCCCAAGTTGCAGTCACTCTCGCAAGTGTCATGGGGAAAATCTTATAAGTTTAGGGTCTATGATTAATATGTTATATGTCGTGCTAAACACACTATTGTGTATTATTAAGTAACAATTTTGATTGCATGTTATGTTGTGGGCATAGAGCCCTTAAGTATTGATTGATGTTGTGGGCACGAAGCCCTTAAGTGTTGATTTGATCTTGATGTATTTTATGTGGACTTGAGGTCCTTTTGTATATTTAACGTCTTCTCAGTTTTCGTTTTGATGTTGGACTGTGATCTAGGTTGTCCAGTTTTAGGATACATCATGTCTGATTTTTTTTGTAAATTTGGAGGCTTATGGAGATGGGTTAATCTTGTCTTCTACCGGTAGCATCCTGCCTCTGCCGAGGTGTTACAGAGAAGACTAAGAGGCACAACTCAACAAGAACAATTAGGAACCATAATCCTTGGAAGAAGCACCACCAATTTGTTAGGGCAGTTGTGGAACCCCTAGGGTCGGATCGGTGCCCCGGGTAGCGGAAATGGGCCTAACCCATGGATATCAAGTATGGGTATAATTTTAAATTATTTAATGAAATACTATATTCCATTATGAATGTATAGGAAAAAACCGGGACTGAATCAGAGTCTGGAAGCTCCAGAACGAGAGAAAACAAAATCAGCGCACTCCACATGCTACAGTGCGCGCGCACTGTACCGCCCAGGTCTGTCACATTATATATATATATATATATCTTTGTTTTGCTTTCAAAAGCACAGCTCTCTGGAAAATTTCCAGAAAGCTGATGCTATTAAGGTTTATTATCCTAATAGCTTCCGGTCTTCCCTAAACACTTCAAAAATAACCAAAATTAATTTTTAATTTCAAAACCAATATCAACACATGTTATAGAATAAAAATCAAGTTTTCAAAATATCAAATATTTTTACAAAAACATAAATTTATTCTAAATACGCACTTGCGTAAATTTTGAATCCATTACACAAACCAAATTAGAATCCCAATAAGAAATATCTCGTGAACAATTCTAGATCACTCAAAGGTGGTCAAGTGATTCTAGAATGGTAGCCATAACTCTAAGCTTTAATCTAGAGTTCCAAACTCTAATTAATTGTTTCATGTCCAACATGAACATCTTTGACCTAATTACAAGCATGTTGTGTTTATATTTCTAAAGTATCCTAACACAATTGATTAGACTTATTCAACATTAAGCTATGCGATCATACATCTAATATATAAATAAACATAGCTTAGAAGAATATCAAACATTACCTAGTAAGCTTGATGTAAAATCTAATCTACTATCCTTTGTTGAAATCGTCGGAGAACCTACAAGGTGTGCAAGCTCGACTTCAAGATCCAATCTCGATTTTCAACATAAGCAAGTTTCACTTCAAGATCTAATCTTAATTTCTCCTTAATGAAATGTTTTAGAGACCTCACAAGATTCTCTAAACACTTCTCTAACTTAGGCTAATCTCTCTAAGAATTTGCTTGTATTTACAATTGTAATTAAAACTTTTCTAAAGCTTGCTATTTATAGCAAAACTTAGGTAATTTTTAATTAATAAAAGTTGTAATCAACTTTTAAGTGGCCTTAATCTAATTTGTCCAAACATGTATAATTAGGTGTGACTAATCTCCATTGTCTCCCACTTTAATTTAATCCAATTAAATCAAGCCAATGATTAGGAAATGGATTAGTTAAATGTTTGTCACATTGATTTAATCCAATTAAATCAAGCCAAAATCACTTATTATTACATACTTATAATTACCATAATATCCTCAAATGGTAGAGATAATTATGATTTTACAATTAAGCCCTTGTGTAATTATTGAATTAATCCAATTAATCCAATTAGGTCAAAGTAAATAATCAATGTTATCCAATAACACTTGATTATCTTAGTTGATAATTATAATATCGAATATTATCTTTTATCAAAAATAATCGGCTACTCAAGTGCTCAACGAGTACACTTCATATTGGGACTCTCTAAGTTCAGACACGTTCGTCATATAAGCCTAGCTAATATGTACGTAATTCGGCCACCTCCGAATTCGCAAAGAACATGAACGACCTTTCTGAATTATGCAAGTCGAGGTCATCACATATGTTTAATAATCCCTCTGTCGTAGGCTATCTGAGTTGTGCTTAGGAAACATAGAATATACCGTCAAGTTTCCAAGGTGCACATCTCATGTCGACATGTCCACGATTCTTTACTGTTAGTGTCCTACACATGCCACAAGATCACTAAGATGATTTGTGTGTGAATAAAATTGAAGTTTGTGGAAAAAACTTACAATGAACGGATGAGAGATTTTCAAAAATCTTTGTATGTGTGAAGCTCCAAGCTTTATGTTGAGTGTTTCCAACCCAAGAGTGAGTTTCCTTATCACTTCACAAGACTCCTTAAGTGCTAGCTTGCTTGATTTTTGAAGCAAAAATCAATGGAGAAAAGAACCCAAGCTCACGGCAAAGAGGAAGAAATGAAGATAGAGTATTTTTTGATATTTTGTTTTCCAAAAACTAGTACAAAAAATTGACTTTCAAAAAGTGTATATGCTTTTCAAAAAAGCACACAAAGTGTGTTGGAAGAAGTTTCATTAAATGCTCCCATCTACTTCCATCAACTAAGTGAATTGATGTAAGTTAGTGGGTCCCACCACTTTGAATTCAAAATTCAAGTTGCCGTACACAACACATTTTTTGCTCGGGTTCGTTTAATCCGATTAAACGAATTTTCCATTGCGACGTAATTAAATCCAATTTAATTAAATAATAATGTCTAGCAAAATTATTACGAAAGTGCTTACGAATTAATTCCAAATTAATTCGTTCGCCCGAATTGAAATCCAATTTTAATTTCGCATTGAAATCTGATTTCAATTAATATATCCAATATATTATTTAATCGATTAATTCCAAATTAATCGAGTTCTCTCTTCTATTCGAATTTTATCCCAGATAAATTCTTGCCGTAATTAATCCTAGATTAACTTTCTCCCTCATAATTAATCCTAGATTAATTCTGTTCGAGTCAAATATCATCGGTGAATCTTTGGGAAGCGACCCAAAAGATCCCTAGATATGTTGGCAGTAAATACGGTCATCGGACTATCCGAACACATGCGTACCCCGTACCACGTTCTTACTGATTTACAAGACACGGTTGTCTTCTAGCAAAGTATCGTGCCTACCCAATTCTTCAGAAATATTCAACGAGGAATATATAATTTGTATCAGCGTAGTATACTATGTATTATGTAATACGATCCAGTATCAAATGTCACATGCTAGGCCTAGGGCTGGAATTGTTTCTGCCCCGTACGAAGCATATATCGGATCACTAGCAACTAGTCTATGTAATCGGATAATCATGACCTAGTCATACTATCCCGATAGCTGCAGCATTTAAAAGTACTAGTTCTGTATTCTTCGTGATCATCATCTCCATATGACTGAAGTGATACTTCCATCTTGACATCACACCCAATACACTACGATTCTCAGTAAACCCAGAAAATGCGTACACAAAACCTGTTAAAGCTCCGGACAACGAAAACCAAAGCGTACTGATTGTCGCAAGTATTAGCGAAACAAGTCTCAGGTTAAGACCACATACACCTACCCTGATTCGGATTCCCATAGACACATAGTCATACTACCAATGAGATTCTGAGGGGTCTATCCAGAGCGACTTGTTCCCTGTCCAACAGCCAACAGAACCTCATATCACACTTACATAAGTATCCAATACTTAAATATATGAGAACTATGCCGTTAAGCTTCCATAACGCGCACAAGTGTAATATTAGTCTATTACGCATCATTGATGTCCAGTCTCGATAATACTACGACTAGGGATATTTAATGATTAAACCGTTCGTGGATTAATACTGTCTCATATCTTATTAATCCAGATCTAATCATAAGGACTTTTATCATTTATATATATATCTAAGTAATCTAATTATAAAATGATAAAATAGTAATTTCCTTTGTCACACAGTTAATTTGAACAAAAACACAATGTCTTTTACAAATAGTGATGCTGTTGGTCATAATTGTCCAACATTTACAACTGATGCGATCCACCCTAGGTGATCGGCTTTGGCCAAAGTCTTTAAGAATTGTGACTTTACTCACATGGATATCTAAACCCCTTTTGGTACACATATGGGCCGATGATCGGTGTAAACACACACGTATAATGCAAGCGCACGTATCGTTCAAGTAGTATAAAAATATCGATCCCACGGGGACTTAATTCCTACTGTTGTTATTAATTATTGATACTATTTATTTACAGGTATCTAATTGAGGGAGACGAGAATGATCGCTTGATTGGTTGGTTGATTATGGATTTGCTAAATAAATAAATAAATAAAAAGACAAAAGAAAATACCAAGGAAAATAACAAAAGGCTCAAAGATCTAGGGTTGTGACTCCACACAATATTATTATAAAGATGAATTGATTCTCTTGTATATGTGTAAAAAAATCAGTTTGCTAACCTAGAACACGAAAATATGCAAAAGCCTATGTCGATGGTCAGATGCAAATACCCAGTATAACCCAATTGAACCATATATCTATGTCAACCAAATTACATGGATTCATTAAGATTAAGTTCCAATCATGGCTACCCCCGCCCGACAGGTATATGTCTATCATGTAAGGAAATTTATTAAAGGGTTATCTATCCTCAAGGAAGATCGTGAGCTATTGAATCTAAGACTGAAACCTAAAATCCCTTTGTCAAGTTCATTTTAAGTTTACCACATCAATCTTATTGGTCATCAGACAACAAGAAGCATTAAGCTTAAGACTCAATAAAGAAACTAAAGAATTACCCAATATAAAATTAAATCAATTATTAAGTGTGAATATTGTGTTTCATCACTTCCCTAGAATAAAATAAAATAATGGGGATAGGGATCCACTTTTAGAAATCTCAAATTATTATAATATGGAAATTGCCAGTATTATCCTATTAAGTTGAACCAGCCATAAAGACGGTGTTATTATTTATCCATAAACCAGCCATATAGGCGGTAATTATCTGTCACCTAAAGACCAGCCATATAAGCGGTGTCACATTATGTTACATAATTAAAACCAGCCATTAAGGCGGAATCAACTTTTAATTCATATTAAATCACAATTTCCAAATTATAATTGAAGTGAGATTAATATACCTTTACTATTTTTAATTTAGAAATCTCCATTATTATAATATATAAATTTACGTGATAATTACCAACCAGCCATATAGGCGGTATCCTGATTAAGTCAAATTAATAATTAATTATCAACTGACCAACCAGGCGATATCCTCATTAATTCAGGTTAAAACAAATTTATAAATAATTACCAACCGACCAATATAGCGGTATCCTTATTAAGTCATGTTTTAAATAATTTATATATTATAATTAAGGGAGATTAATCTAAATTATACAAATAAAAAGCTTCATCTTTACCCCAACAGTAAATTAACTACTGAACATAAAAGAACAAAAAGAAAAGAAAAGAAAATTTTATTACAAAAAGTAAAAGTGCATAATTAAAAATAGTAAAAGTAAAAATGCTTAATTTAAATTACAAAAACTTAAACACACAAGATGCAATCCTTAAAGACCTTACAAAACTCAAGGAAGTCATGATTTGAATTCTGAAATTGAGCTGAATTTATAGGCGTCAGTAGGGTGTCCGCATCGCGACGCGCATCTCGCGTCGTGACGCGAGTGATTGACGACCTGACATGCGGAGAGCTCGACACGAGGGATTTTGGATAAGGTGATAAGGTGACACATGGCAAGGCGGTTGGGAGATGAATGATTGAGCTAACATGATGATGACGTGGCGCTGACGTGGCGACACGTGGCAAAAGTAACTGTCGGCACCATAGAATAATGACACGTGGCACGCTGTGATTGGCTGATGATGACGTGGCGGTGACGTGGCTCGTTGACTGGTCAACTGGTGATGTGGACGATGACGTGGCTGACACGTGGAGTGGCACGTGGCGATGGCGATTTTCGGCACCGTAGGATGATGACACGTGACACGGTGCACGTTAGCAGACCGGTTGTGATGGTGACACGTAGCATGACGCACGTTAGCAAAGTCAAACTTCTCAGATTATGACATGTGGACCCGACGCATATTAGCATTGACCGGCGCACGTTAGGCGTCGCGACGCCAAAGGCTTGCGCGTCGCGACGCGCTAAAATTACCAAAATGCCATTTTTGTCTTATTTCACTGTTTTGGCTCCAAATCACCTCCAGAATATCCTGAAACTTTATTTATCTACAAAATAACACAAAACACATCAAAACATTCACAAAACTCAAGAAACTATACAAAATATTAGGTCAAATGAGTGAGAAATAGTGATGCATTTACCACTCATCACACCCCCAAACCTAACATTTTGCTAGTCCTCGAGCAAAACATAAAATAAAATAAAATAACATAAACATCTTTGAAATTTAACTAAGCCACTTTCGTAGGGATCACGGTTGCATTTAGCGTATGCAACAAGCCTTTAAACCCCTAGGTGTCCCTAGTGGACGAGTTGTAGTCTCGTGAGGGTTTACAGCAATGATACCCATAAACATTTTACAAAAGTAAAAAGATAGTGAAACTAATGCACACAAAAACAAAAAGACAAGAGAAAATAGAATAAAGAAGTTAGTGACTAATCAGGTGAAACTTCTACTCCAAGTTACTAGTTGTTTTCTTTCTTTCTAAATTACTGAATAAATAAATTCTCCGATTATATTTACCATTCTTCAGATACACAACCAAAAAAATATTAAACAACTTATTTTTCCCACAACAGTCACAAGTACAGTTGAGAAGAGAGTAATATTTTTGTCCTAAAGTTTTATCAGAATTCATACCTTTTTGTAGCAATGGAATAATTTTTCTGATATTTTCTTTGATTTTTTGATTTTTTTTTCTTCTTTATATACAATATCTTCCGTCTATGTAGCGAACTTTGGGTCGGTGGCTCCCAAGCCAGTTGGCTTTAGGGCACCAGGTTTTAAGACACCCATACAGACTTAATTACTCATACTTCAGATATATATATTTTTGCAACATCCTTGATCCATGTAGCGAGCTTTAGGCCAGTGACTCCGAAACTAGTTGGCTTTACGGCACTAGGTGTTAAAACACCCTTACAGACATAATAACTCAGATCTCAGATGTTTTTTTTTTACTCCATCACTTTTTGAGATGCTTCATCCAATTAAACTAGAGCACTGAATATTACAAAATTTTCAATTTTAGCTCATGTCCGTATGTTACCATGAATATTGTTAATATCTGCCAACTGAGCATATGAAGATCCATTTTAATCAGTTTTATGGAGAATTTACAAATTAAATAATTTAAAAGGAATAAACAAAAATTAACTTATTCTGAAATAGGTTTAGATACGTATCAGGAGTGGGAACTCCTTACACAGCTATCTCTCACCAATTTCACCTTTTTATTCAAAGTAAAAACATAAAAACGCAAAATATTTTTGTAATTTTTGAAAAAATTTCAATTTTTTGTATTTTTTGAAAAATTTTGGACTAAAAATAAAAACAACACACAACTAAAAACAAGATATTGATCAACTAATTCCCTCCCCCAAACCTAAATGAGACATTGTCCCCAATGTCTTAAACAGTAGAAGAAGAGAGTTTAGAAGATAGTACATGGTTAGCTGAAATTCTACACGAAAAGTTAAAGGTTAAGATCCAGATTAATCTGACGCCTCTTACCACGATTGTCTTCGGACCATTTTATCTTGGAAAGGACAGGGTCAATTTGTGGTTCAAAGGCCAAAATTTGGTCAAGTAAATCCGGGGAAGTTCTAACAGTGAAGAGGAGTTCTTTCAGAGGTTTTGTCACAAACCTATTTCTACGGGCATCATCAAGAAACACACAAAGAAAATCATAAAATCCATCAACGTTATACAGCCCAATTGGTTTCTGGTGTATGTTCAAGTTCGCCCAAGCCTCCTGGCAAAGCAATAAAAGCATCAGCATGGTTAATCATTTCCACTAGTCGCTCGGACATACCTAGCACAATAAGTTCCTCTTCGTTTGATGGTCCAATAAGATTCGCCTCTGCCAAAGGTTTTGGGATGATTCCCAAAACTTGACTGCCTACATCCTGTACGGCCT
This sequence comes from Zanthoxylum bungeanum, assembly GCA_019454045.1. Lineage (NCBI taxonomy): Eukaryota > Viridiplantae > Streptophyta > Magnoliopsida > Sapindales > Rutaceae > Zanthoxylum > Zanthoxylum bungeanum. Next base: position 37,231 of record SKCR01005193.1, on the reverse strand, counting down.
TTGAAATGATCCCCATTAGTCCAATATTGCCCCCGCCATATACTAAGTGCATATTCTTTTCAGCCATGACTCAACCCAATTCATGTGTTGCCTCTATGTATTGTGGTTTAGTACCAACACTAGTACCGCAAAACACACAGATGTTTTCAACTCGTCTTCTTGAAGTGGCTTCCATTTTTTAGGTGTTTCTTTCTCAACTCTGGATGACTTCAAAAGTGTAATGACAGACTGAATTTATAGAATCTTGAAAAGGGTGAGTAATAATAGCACTAGTATCTTCCAAAGGATGATTTTTAGCTATACGATAAAAGAAATCGTGAAAGGTCAAAAAGTTTAGATTCTGTCTACGAAAATAAATATAATTACAAAAGAAAAGCAAATCAAAGTAATAATTAAGGCAACAGAATTGTGTACGTAATACATTATTTGCTTAGTATAGATTCATTAGGATGCGTCTCAAGAATCCATTCCTTACTCAGCCATCGCTAATGAATTAGCTATCATCTTTTCCAAACACCATTCCTTCTGTCTTATGCTTCGTTTGTGTCTTTCCCTGGAAAAAATAACACACAAAATTACAAACTCTACAACATGTATACACAAAATATAAAAATAGAAATTACAACAAAGTGCATGGGTTGCCTCCCTGCTAGCACTAAATTTTTCGTCTTTAGCCAGACGTGACTGAAATCTATCCGTCCAGGAGGTTTCAGCGTCGTTTTGGATGTCATATTAAAGACAATCTCGTGTGCGTTGCTTTTGAAGGGTCTATTCCAACGGTAAGGTGGTAAAAAGAGTTTTGTCTCATTCAGTGCTCGTGCCACCTTTTTAATCTTTGTCGCTCCAATAATTCCTGAAAAGAAAGAAAGAAAATCATGAGGTCTCGTATGGTGCTTGACTTGGAATGAGAGTTCCATTCTGTCAAGCTTCTGGGTGATATCTTTGATTTATACTCCCCAAAACAGTGATGTTTTGCCTGAATGCTCTGGATCTTTAATAAAGTCATACATTTGCTCATCCATTTGCTCTGCTTATTGCTCCACCTTTTCTTCACGGATGAATTTTAAAATTTCCGCATTCAATTCTTCATCTGTCATATGTGAAATGCATGCTCCATAAGTGTCAATCTGAGGATGTAAAGATATGTCTGTTTTTAGGTCTTCATCCTCTGATCTGAATGAAATGATTGGCTCTGGTAGATCGTCTTCAAACATTAGTGCAAAGCATTCTCCAAGATCTTCATTTTGAGGATGAAAAGTTTCATCCTCCTTTGTTGGTGCAATTGGTACAAATAGCTCATCTTCTTCATCCTCGTCAGAGTCAGAATAATAAAAATCAAACTGAGATTCTGTTGGTTTGGGCTCCTGAACTGATACCTCAGATTCTTGATTCTGCTCAACCTCTTCATCTGCTAAAGTGTCATTGCGAAATGCTTGGTACTCAAAAAGGCTTCATCAGTGTCATCTGAAAATTCTCCTTGAGGTATGTAGCTCTTATTTTCTATTAATTGTCTCGTTTGTTATGTCAGTCCATGAATGGATGCTGATTGTCTCTGAATACTTTCGAATTTATTTTGGACTGATTCAAGCATTGTATCCAACTTTTCGTCTTGTTTCTTGAACCAATCTTTGAGCATGTCAACCATCTGATCTTCCTCTGATGGTTCTGGTTCTTGATGAAAATCGTAGATGGATGTGGATAAGATGGAAAGTATGATGGTTCTTCGTACCTTGAATGATTCCAATAATTCTGCCACTCTGAAGGTATATACATTCATTGCTCGGGTGGTTACCATCACATATCACACATCTCCCCATTTCGTTCTGATGAGCAAATGTAGTATTGCTTGATTCTGACATCCAGTGATAGTTGTTGGGCTGGACAACAAGCCTCAGAAAACCGGACTATTGCTCCCAGATTTGGGCTGTATCTTCTAGTAAAGCTCGTGATCTCTCAATCTCCCAATAATGTTCCATTTTTCAACCACTTGAAAACAAAAGAAAGAAATAAAAATTACAGATAAAAATAAAGAAAATTAGATACAAGTAAATTAGATAGCTTCAAAATTAATAACTCAAGAAAAATAAGTCCCCGGCAACGACGCCAAAAACTTGATCGGCGTAAACACACACGTATAACGCAAGTGCACGTATCATTCAAGTAGTATAAAAATATCGATCCCATGAGGACATAATTCCTACTGTTGTTATTAATTATTGATACTATTTATTTACAGGTATCTAATTGAGGGAGACGAGAATGATCGCTTGATTGGTTGGTTGATTGTGGATTTGCTAAATAAATAAATAAATAAAAAGACAAAAGAAAATACTAAGGAAAATAACAAAAGACTCAAAGATCTAGGGTTGTGACTCCACACAATATTATAATAAAGATGAATTGATTCTCTTGTATTTGTGTAAAAAAAAATCAGTTTGCTAACCTGGAACACGAAAATATGCAAAAGCCTCTGTCGATGGTCAGATGTAAATACCCAGTATAACCCAATTGAACCATATGTCTATGTCAACCAAATTACCTGGATTCATTAAGATTAAGTTCCAATTATGGCTACCCCCGCCCGACAGGTATATGTCTATCCTGTAAAGAAATCTATTAAAGGGTTATATATCCTCAAGGAAGATCGTGGGCTATTGAATCTAAGGCTGAAACCTAAAATCCATTTGTCAAGTTCATTTTAAGTTTACCACATCAATCTTATTGGTGATCAGACAACAAGAAGCATTAAGCTTAAGACTCAATAAACAAACTAAAGAATTACCCAATATAAAATTAAATCAATTATTAAGTGTGAATATTGTGTTTCACCACTTCCCTAGAATAAAATAAAATGATGGGGATAGGGGATCCACTTTTAGAAATCTCAAATTATTATAATATGAAAATTGCCAGTATTATCCAATTAAGTTGAACCAACCATAAATGCGGTGTTATTATTTATCCATAAACCAGCCATATAGGCGGTAATTACATGTCACCTAAAGACCAGCCATATAAGCGGTGTCACATTATGTTACAAAATTAAAACCAGCCATTTATGCGTTATCAACTTTTAATTCATATTAAATCACATTTCCATATTATTTGAAATGAGATTAATCTACCTTTACTATTTTTAATTTAGAAATCTCTCTTATTATAATATATAAATTTGCGTGATAATTACCAACTAGCCATATAGGCGGTATCCTGATTAAGTCAAATTAATTATTAATTACCAACCGACCAACCAGGCGGTATCCTCATTAAGTCAGGTTAAAACAAATTTATAAATAATTACCAACCGACCAATATAGCGGTATCCTTATTTAGTCAGGTTTTAAATAATTTATATATTATAATTAAAGGAGATTAATCTAAATTATAAAAGTAAAAAGCTTCACCTTTACCCCAGCAGTAAATTAACTATTGAACATAAAAGAACAAAAATAAAATAAAATAAAATTTTATTACAAAAAGTAAAAGTGCATAATTAAAAATAGTAAAAGTAAAAATGCTTAATTTAAATTACAAAAACTTAAACACACAAGATGCAATCCTTAAAGTCCTTACAAAACTCAAGGAATGCATGATTTGAATTTTGAAATCGAGCTGAATTTATAGGCGTTAGTAGGGTGTCCGCGACGCAAGTGATTGACGACCTGACATGCCGAGAGCTCGACACGTGGGATTTTGGATAAGGTGATAAGGTGACACGTGGCAAGGCGGCTGGGAGCTGAATGATTGAGCTGACATGGTGATTATGTGGCGCTGACGTGGCGAAAGTGACTGTCGGCACCATAGAATGATGACACGTGGCACACTGTGATTGGCTGATGATGACGTGGCGGTGATGTGGCTCGTTGACTGGTCAACTGGTGATGTGGATGATGACGTGGCTGAAAAATGGAGTGACACATGGCGGCACGTGGCGATGGCGATTTTCGGCACCGTAGGATGATGACACGTGGCACGTCGCACGTTAGCAGACTGGTTGTGATGGTGACACGTGGCACGGCGCATGTTAGCAAAGTCAAACTTCTCAAATTATGACATGTGGACCCGGCGCACATTAGCATTGACCGGCGCACGTTAGGCGTCGCGACGCCAAAGGCTTGAATGTCGCAACATGCTAAAATTACCAAAATGCCCTTTTTGTCCTTTTTCACTGTTTTGGCTCCAAATCACCTCCAGAATGTCCTGAAACTTTATTTATCTACAAAATAACACAAAACACATTAAAATATTCACAAAACTCAAGAAACTATACAAAATATTAGGTCAAATGAGTAGGAAATAGTGATGCATTTACCACTCATCAGCTGACGGATCCTATCTTGCTTCGCACTTGATTATGGAGTGCATCGGTCCACACCCAAAGAACATCTAGAGGCCAAACCATGAAAGGTTTCTGACATACATGGCATTTAAGTGTGGAAGATCTCACAAAAAATCAATGATATCCTATAGTCAAAGGATTACATATGCTACTCGACTCGAGGAGATTCCTATTGACGATGGTGTGTACTACCAACTATTAGGAATCACCTGTGAGTCATTCAGTATTCGCTCCAACGAAAACCCACATGTCTTTCCGATTTTGCAAAACTCATGGTATATCGTGTAAACCATTGGAACTCCAATTCCAATATACGACATGTGCTAGTCTTCTAGGTTATAGGAATTCGACCATATTCCAAAACCAACGACTAGGAATATTTACTTTAAGAATAGTTTACACCTAGTGTCAAAACTATTCTAAGGTCGATGTCATTCTTAGCATATCTATACATCAATTTAATATGCATAATGACAATACCATTAATAAGGTATGAAATGAAAAATATAGTTATTTTATTAATAAATAATAAAATGTACAAATCGGATTGGCACTCCAAGCACCAACTCCATCAAACTTCCACTTGCTTAGTGCCAATCTGGATGGTACCATAGTCTCATCTCCTCCACATGTTTATCGAATAACTTAGGAGGTAGGGCCTTTGTAAGCGAGTCTACTATGTTGTCTTGTCCTTGAACCTTCAATACCACTATGTCTTTTCGTTTAATAATCTCTCTAATTACGCGGTATTTCCTTTCCACGTGTTTAGACTTGGAATGCACCCTCGGCTCCTTAGCCTGTGCGATGACTCCATTATTATCACAGTATAATGGGATCGAATCCGCAATATTAGGCACAACGTCAAGTTCTGTGATAAAATTTCTAATCCAAACAGCTTCTTTAACAGCTTCTGAAGCCACTATAAATTTCGCCTCAGTGGTGAAATCAGTTGTTGAACCTTGCTTTGAACAACGCCAACTAACAACACCACCGTTTAGGGTAAATATGTATCATGATGTAGATTTTTTATCATCTGGATCTCCTTGGAAGTCGGAGTCTGTATAACCTTTAACTTGTAGCTCTTTTCTCCATATATAAGAAACTTATCTCTGGTGCCTTTAAGATATTTTAGGATTTGTTTGACGGCTGTCCAATGATCATTACCTGGATCAGATTGATATCGGCTAGTCACACTGATGCCGAAACTGATGTCAGGTCTAGTACATATCATAGTCGTGATATGCAACAATGGCTAAAATAATCCTGATGGATTTTAGCATGGCTACTGGTGAAAAAAGTTTCCTCATAGTCAATCCCAGGACGTTGAGTGTAACCTTTTGCTACCAGTCGAGCCTTAAAGGTTTCCACCTTTCCATCGGGCCATCACTTCCTTTTGTAAAACCATTTCCAACCAATAGGTTTAACTCCTTCAGGAAGTTCAACTAAGTCCCAGACTTTATTGGCATGCATTGAATCCATTTCAGATTTCATGACTTCCTGCCATTTTCCCGAATCGATATCCAATATCGCTTTTTATATGTAGTTGGATTTGTTTCCTCCAAGAGGAGAACATCAAGGCTTACATCAGATGTTAAAAACAATCTCTCAAAAGCCATTGACATTCTATTCGACTTTTGTAGAGCCTGTGTTGTAGATCCTTCACCTAGTTGGATCTTTGGTTCCATCTCAGGTTATTTAATGTTGGGATCAAACTCATTAAGTTTAATCTCTCTACAATTCCCACTTTCTCTCAAAAATTGTTTTTCAAGAAAGTTACAAAGCGGACAACAAATACATTTCGTTGCTCAGAATCGTAGAATTGATATCCCATGGAATTATCAGGATATCCAACGAACCTACATTTATACCCCATGGGTGCTAGTTTATCCCGCTGCGTAATTCTAGGTATGCAGGAAAATCCCAAATCTTTAAATGTTTAAGGCTTGGATTTCTATTGAACCATATCTAATAGGAACCCTATTAAGTATGTAGACAGCAATAAGTAAAGCGTAACCCCAAAGGTAATAAGGAATATATGTATAGTTCATCATCGTTTACACCATATCTAATAAAGTACGATTTCTACGCTCAGACACTCCATTGTATTGAGGTGTTCCTGGTGGGCTATATTGGGCGAGAATTCCATTCTCCCTTAAATAAATTATGAATTATTCACTCATATATTCACCGCCTCGATCTGATCTAAGGCACTTGATGAATTTACTGGTTTGTTTTTCTACTTCGTTTCAGAATTTTTTGAACTTGTCAAATATTTCCGACTTATGTTTCATCAGATAGACATATCCATATCTAGACTTGTCATTTGTGAAAGTTACAAAGTATGTGGAACCATCAAGAGCGACACGATTTAATGGACCACACACATCGCTGTGTATTAGCTCTAGTAAATCTCCAGCATGGTGTCCAACATCTTGAAATGGGGCCTTTGTTATCTTTCCTTGAATACATGACTCACAAATCGGATAAGGATCTAAGGTAAGATTTTCAATTAAACTATCCTTTACCAATTTGGATAGACGTCTAGCACCTATGTGGCCCAATCTCATATGCCGTAATTCAATATTATTTAGTTCAGACTTCCTACTTGTATTTTTCTCTATATTAAAGACATATCTACATGTTTCCAAAACATAGTGACCGTTTGATAAAGAATATTCACATTTCAATAAATTTTCTTTATCATACAAACATAAATTTTCATCCTTAATGTTTATTTTATATCCCTCTTTATCTAATATTGGCAGTGATATTATTTGTCTGATAAGTAATGGAACATAATAACAGTCATGCAAATCTAATTTACATTCATTTAGGAGATCTAAAACAACTGTTCATATGGCCTTGACATCCAATGTCTCGCCATTGCCAACTCTAAGTTGGATGTCCCATTTATTCAGCCTTCTTTTAACCCTCATTTCCTGCAGGGAATTGCAAATATGAGTATGACAGTCAGTGTGTAACACTCATCCACTATTTGTATCTAAGGCTAATGAGATGTTAATAATTGGAAAAATACAAAGTGTGTCTGAGGGTCATGCTTTTCCTTTAAGCTCTGGATAGTCTTTCTTCAAGTGTCCAGACTTCTTACATCGTAGACATTGATCACGAGCTACTTTCTATTTTGCGCTTTTACACTTCTTAAAGTTATTCTTTGATATCTTCTTCTTCCCCATCTTGATTTTCTTTGACTTCCCAAAAGTCTTTGAAGAGCCAGCTCCACCATGGAGATATAGTGTGGGGTTGCCTTTCTTCAAATCTTACTCTGTCGTGCATAGCATGTTAAAAAGTTCTTCGTATATGGCTTACATCGAATGCATATAGAAATTTAATACAAAGCCAGCATAAAAATAGGCAAAGAAGAGAAAATCAAATTACGACCCAGCCTTTCATCAAACACAATGCCAAGTCGTTCCAGATATCGAATCTGGTCGATCATGTTCAAAACATGAGTGTTGACAGCTCCTCCCTCATTGAGTTCAGCACGGAACAATTCCTTAGACCTTTGATAAAGTTTGATCTTCTGATTTGCCTCGAACAACTTCTTGAGTGTTCGCATCATGCTCCAAGCATCTGGTACTTCAATATACTGTCTCAATAAATCTAGAACCATCGATCCTAAGATGTAGGATTTCACATTTAGGTTATCATCCTTCCATCTATCAAAAGTTTCTCGTTATTCTGGAATGGAGTCAGGATCGATATCAACAGGCAGTGGATTGATCGTGACATAAGTCAAATTTTCATACTCCAAGACAAAGCGCATGTTTATTTCTCATTCGAAATAGTTCTTGGCTCTTTTTAGCTTATTGGAATCCAAAAGTTTCATCAATAGATTAGTGACAGCCATCTACAAGACAATATTTTTTAGTAGTAACAGAACAATTTTCATTTCAAAAGTGATAACACTAATTAATTATGGAATTTTAAATCTATTAGTGCCCCCCCACTACTTTACGTAATTATGTAATCTCCCTTAACGGAAAAATAGAAATTTGACTATCAAAATTTCATAGCGGGAAGTGGATCCCATGACATTTACTCCAGCCTCACACTAATGACGATATTAGCCTTTGTAAACTCATTAGGTAGACCTTCAAGGTCAATCACTTCGTGTGACTCATAGTTTGGTTCTGAACCGTTTCTTATCCTCACACTAATGCAATTTTGGATTAAGACGTGTTCTAGGTGTATACTTGTCAATGTGCACTAATGAGCTTCGTATGTACACCCTCACACTAATGACGATATTGGGTGACTACGTTAACTCATCACGCTACATCTAATATTTTACTAGAGCGACCTAAGTTCCGAGCACTTATACTCTCACACTAATGACGATATTCGATATAATTAGTAAGAACCCATTCATCTCCGTATTGACAAGACAAACTATCCAATAATGCTCCAACATTATTAATATTATTACTTAATTAAAGTAATCACCTAATCACGAGAGATTTATGACAATCAAGTCATTAAATAAATTAGGTCAAATATTTAATTTAAAACATGCAATACATATCCAATATGTCTTACGCATAATTAAATTAAAATTATTATGGCATAGATTCAAAAATATGTGTTGTGTGCCATCGATACCATTCTGTTGGGGCAGTTGTGGAACCCCTAGAGTCGGATCGGTGCCTCGGGCAGTGAAAATGGGTCTAACCCATGAATATCAAGTATGGGTATAATTTTAAATTATTTAATGAAATATTATATTCCATTATGAGTGTATAGGAAAAAAATTGGGACTGAATCAGAGTCCAGAAGCTCCAGAACGAGAGAAAATAAAATCAGCGCGCGTCATGGGCATGACGCGCGCACTACATGCGCTATAGTGAGCGCGCGCACTGTAAAGCCCTAGTCTGTCACATTATATATATTTGTTTTCATTGCTTTGCTTTCAAAAGCACAGCTCTCTGGAAAATTTCCAGAAAGCTGATGCTATTAAGGTTTATTACCCTAATAGATTCCAGTCTTCTCTAAATACTTCAAAAACACCAAAAATTAATTTTTAATTTCAAAACCAACATCAACACATGTTATAGAATAAAAATCAAGTTTTCAAAATATCAAATATTTTTACAAAAACATAAATTTATTCTAAATACACACTTGCGTAAATTTTGAATCCATTACACAAACCAAATTAGAATCCCAATGAGAAATATCTCGTGAAAAATTCTAGATCACCCAAAGGTGGTCAAGTGATTCTAGAATGGTAGCCATAGCTCTAAGCTTTAATCTAGAGTTCCAAACTCTAATTAATTGTTCCATGTCCAATATGAACACCTTTTACCTAGTTACAAGCATGTTGTGTTTATACTTCTAAAGTATCCTAACACAATTAATTAACCTTATTCAACATAAAGCTATGTGATCATGCATCTAATACATAAATAAACATAGCTTAGGAGAAGATCAAACATTACCTAGTAAGTTGATGCAAGATCAAATCTACTTCTCATTTGTTGAAATCGTTGGAGAACCTACAAGGTGTGAAAGCTCGACTTCAAGATCCAATCTCGATTTCCAACGCAAGCAAGCTTCACTTCAAGATCTAATCTTGATTTATCCTTAATGAAATGTTTTAGAGACCTCACAAGCTTCTCTAAACACTTCTCTAACTTAGGCTAATCTCGTTAAGAATTTGCTTGTATTTAAACTTGCAATTAAAACCTTCATAAAGCTTGTTATTTATAGCAAAACTTAGGTAATTTTTTAATTAATAAAAGTTGTAATCAACTTTTAAGTGGGTTTAATCTAATTTATCCAAATATGTATAATTATGTATGACTAATCTCCATTGTCTCCCACTTTAATTTAATCCAATTAAATCAAGCCAATGATTAGGAAATAGACTAGTTAAATGTTTGCCACATTGATTTAATCCAATTAAATCAAGCCAAAATCATCTATTATTACATACTTATAATTACCATAATATCCTCAAATAGTAGAGATAATTATGATTTTACAATTAAGCCCTTGTGTAATTATTAAATTAATCCAATTAATCCAATTAGGTCAAAGTAAATAATCAATGTTATCCAATAACACTTGATTATCTTAGTTGATAATTATAATATCGAATATTATCTTTTATCAAAAATAATCGGCTACCCAAATGCTCAACGAGTACACTTCATATTGGGACTCTCTAAGTTCAAACACGTTCGTCATATAAGACTAGCTAATATGTATGTAATTCGGCCACCTCCGAATTTACGAAGAACACGAACGACCTTTTTAAACTATACAAGTCGAGCTCATCACATATGTTTAATAATCCCTCCATCGTAGGCTATCCGAGTTGTGCTTAGGAAACATAGAATATACCGTCAAGTTTCCGAGGTGCACATCTCATGTCGACATATCCATGATTCTTTTCAATTGATGAGATCCACCCTAGGTGATCGGCTTTGGCCAAAGTCTTTAAGAATTGTGACTTTACGCATATAGATACCTAAACCCCTTTTGGTACACATATGGGCCGATGGATCCCATCTTGCTTCACACTTGATTATTGAGTGCATTGGTCCACACCCAACGAACATCTATAGGCCAGACCATGAAAGGTTTCTGACATACATTGCCTCTAAGTGTGGGAGATCCCACACAAAATCAATGTTATTCTATAGTCAAAGGATTACATATGCTAGTCGACTCGAGGAGATTCCTATTGACGATGGTGTGTACTTCCAACTATTAGGAATCACCTGTGAGTCATTCAATATTCGCTCTAACGAAAACCCACATGTCTATACGAGTTTGCAAAACTCATGGTACATCGCGTTAAACCATTGGAACTCCAATTCCAATAAACGACATGTGCTAGTCTTCTAGGTTATAGGAATTCGACCATATTCCAAAACCAACTACTATGAATATTTACTTTAAGAATAGTTTACACCTAGTGTCAAAACTATTCTAAAGTCGATGTCATTCTTAGCATATCTATAAATCAATTTGATATGCATAATGACAATACCATTAATAAGGTATGAAATGAAAAATGTAGTTATTTTATTAATGAATAATAAATTGTACAAATCAGATTGGCACTCTAAGCACCAACTCCATCACAATTCCCATTCGGGTTAGAATAATCCATGTGGTTGACAATTTCATCTCCTGCATTATCCTGCCACCCTTGCCCGCAAACATATGTGATATAGAAACATGCATTCAGATGATTCAACAGTCGGTGCAGTTTGGGGGTGGTGCACTTGAAGATCCAAAAACCCACATCAGTAGCTTCCTGGAAATGTGCGACATGTTTAATTACAATCGATGGGCAAATGAGGCATCGCGATTGTGAGCTTTTCCGTACTCCTTATGGGATAGAGGTAAATGATTGCTCAATTCACTACCAGCAGGGTCCATCACGACTTGGGTAGACCTGGCGATAAAATTCCTCGTAAAATACTTTCCCGCAACCAGGATTGTAAAATTAAGAAACGACATCACATCCTTCATGCAATATGACTCTAAAACTCTTTATGAGGCTTGAGAAATGTATAATGAGCTGCTACGAAAGTGCCCCATCATGAGATTGCCAAATGGCTATAGGTACAGACTTTCTACAATGGACTTAGTGGGATGATGAAGTCCACAGTGGATGCAACCGCATGAGGTGCACTAATGGGAAACAGGGAACACCAAACATGGGATCTATTAGAAGAAATGACTAACAATAATTCATTATGGACAACATAGAGGAATATGCCCTAACGAGTAGCAGACATCCACGAGGTCGAGCTCAATACAGCTGTGAGTGCCAAGCTCGACCGAATCTGCAAATGCTTAGAGGTTATGAGTATACAAGCTATAAACAGTGTTGGTGCCACAATCGCAAGATATATAAGAGGACAGAATGGGGAGCCACAAACTCAATATGAGGAGTCTGTCAACTATTTTAACAACTTCAGCAGGTCAGGCCACAACCAATAATCAAACAACTATAATCATGGGTGGAAAGATCACCTCAATTTTGGATGGAAATGTAACCAAAGGGCATGATCACATGATAAATCACATGGCATGCATCAGAATAAAGAGGTCATTCAGGAGAGCAACCCACCCATGGAAGAGCTACTGATGCAAATGGTGAATCACAACAAACTTCTCACAGAGCAAAGCGTAGAAAATTCCAAGAACAATGCAAGATTAGAAGCATTAGTCCAAAGCCAAGCCGCGTATTTGAAGACTATGGAGAATCAATTGGGACAATTAGAAAATGGGCAGAACTATAGACCATGGGGTGCCCTCCCGAGTGATATATAACCTAATCCAATGGGGCAGAACAATGAGTCTTGCAAAACTATCTCATTATTCTCAAAGTTATCTGTTATTTCTTCTTCATTCTTGAGGCTCTTCCTAGAGACGGAACATTTTGCAAAGCTTGATTTATTTCATTTAAAAGGAAAAAGTCATTATATGATGAAAAATAAATATGTGAATACGATGATTTGAAATCTGATCACTGCATGGTTGAGGCCTCTTCAGGATCCGGTATTCTGTCAGCGTCGATCAAGTTCTGGATTTCATGTCTGAGGCGGATACATTCGTCCATCTCATGCCTTGGGGACTAGTATAAATGGCAATATTGGTCCAGGTTGAGGTAGCGAGGTACTGGGTTCGGCAATGGTCTGGGATCCAGTGGCTTTAGTAGGCCTTATTTCTCCAGCTTTCCCAAAATCTTGGACACCGGCCTTCCCAAGTTGGAAAATCTTTTATTTTTTATTATGGTGATTTCGGTAGAACTTGTCTTTGTTCCAGAAGACCCTTCAACGATTTTCCTTTTCTAGCAGTAATACTTATTGTTTTCAGCCTCTTCCTCCTTTATATCCATGACAGTCTCTGTCAACTGCTTGAAATCTTAGATCATGGAGGTCATCCTCCTCAGTTTGTTGTAAATAGGGGGCTTGATGCCCTTAAACATCATCTTGATTTGGTCATTCTTCGATGGCCTTGTTTACATTTTCATAAGCTGGTTTCTCTAGTGAAAACATACTCTTTAAATTTTTCTTTTGGTTTCTGCATGGTATTTTCTAAATCCCAAAGTGACAGATTCAATTCTAAGTATGTAACATATTGATAAAAGAATGTCTCGGCCAATATCTTCCAATCACCTATTATTTTCTTTTCTAGGTTATGGTATCATACCATTGGTGCTCTTTTGAGAGACATCCCAAACAATTTCAGAACCTGACGCTGGGGCAGACCAATGGCACTCATCACATATATAAAATGATGAATGTGTGCTTTAGGGTCTCTATTCCCATCGAATTTGATCATTTCAGGCATCTTGAACTCAACATGGAGTTATTCATCAAAACCATAACACTGTAATCTAGCAAATCTTCATGATTTCCCTTCATCATTTGAGCAACTATTTCCATTTACTCATTTGATCTTTGAAACTCGGCTTCGATTTGTGATTAGGCCATTTTTTCGGTGGCATAGTTAGTCATGTCATCCTCATCTAACACATGGATTTCTTTAACTTTCTATTTTCAGGCCCCTCATGCATCATCTCACTAGTTTTGGCCCATGCTGTTCGAGGCACTGTTTAGATTTCCGTTAGGTTGGCATTGGCTAAGTTTTGTAGTTGTTCTACCATTTTATTCACTCTTGCCTCTAATTGATCCATATGAGAATCTTCACAACGGATGTTATCACTGCTTGCCATTTCTGAATCCGTTAATTACTTTTTGATGACTCTACCTTGTTCTCTAACCCATTGCGCTACTATAATGGCTGCAAAACAAAAGATCAACATGATGCGTGTATGCATGCTCAATCAACATATATCATTCCAACCTTATTTCTCCCCTACAGGTTGTAAGTCGAACATCTGCCCTAGGTTTGGCTTAGTTTATACACCAACGAGGTACATAAGCTTTTTCTATCTTATGCTATGAGGGGTAAACCTTGGCTATTTCAAATCATCGTAAAAAGATAAAGTTCGTCTATTTATATAAAAAAAATGATTAAGTCTAATATGGGGATTGTTCCATTATCCAGAAATGATGAAGTAGACCCTTGGTAATCTTAGTTATTTTGGGATGGGCTTATGAATGTTTATGAATATTCAAATAGGCAAAAACAAGGCGTATCCTTTCTGGATGAAAGCCAACATGGGTATCAGACTAATGTTTTGACACTTTTGGATCATAATTAAATGTTATATGTCCATCGAGGTTTATATACATAGTGGTCCATTGTCATTTCAAAGTCTTTGGTCTAATTATCATGAAATGAAAACTTATCCCACTTGAAAAGGCCCAACAAGTTTACACCTCATGTCAAAAGATTCAAACAACTTCGGATGATTGAGAGCCCAAATAAAAGCACATGGAAGGCTTCTATAGGATAACAACTATGGAATTTTTATATGGGCTCATAAAGGTACGATTTAGGCTTCTATCGTTGAAAGATTTTCCATAACTAAATCTCCCCACTCAAGAGTTCAATCTATTAAGTGAACGTATTTTTTTTATACCCAATGATATGAAGGTTTGTCCACACCTAGGTCTCCCCACTTAAAGGTTCCATCAACCAAGTGAACACACATTTATGCTCAATGGTATGTGCCAATAAGTGATGGTTATTGATGAGCGGAAAATATATCAATATTTACCGCCCCTTTAACTTAATATTTTGTTTAGTTTCTCGGGTTTGATGAACTTTTTGATGTGTTTTAGTTTATTTTGCAGATAAAATAATATCAGATCTCAATGAAATCATTTAGGACGAAATATGGGTCAAATAAGGGCAATTATTGGACTTGATATTTTAATTTTGGAGATTGGAAACTTGAAAGGGCGTTTTTGACGAAGTGCAGTTTTGAAAATTCTAGTTTTGCGCATCTGTCGTAATTTGCGCATAACTTTTTATTCCGATATCGGATTGAGCTGATTCAAGTTCCAGATTAAAGAAGACTCAAAGATCTACAGCTTTGAAAGACAAAATAATTTCGAATTCTGACGATTTAATGCCCGAAATTGATGAACCATCCAGAAGTGTGTTGTGTGTAATTATTAAAGTCACTTTCAATCATTTTCAAAGCAAAAAAAAATTTTAATAAATAAATAATAAAAATTATCAAATCATCACCAAACATGATAAGAGATTAGTGGAGCAATTAATAATGGATTTGGTGGAGCAATTAGTGGAGCAATTAATAATTGATTTGGTGGATGATTTGATGGAGGCAAAATTTTGCCTATAAATACCAAGTCATTTCATTTGTAAAATTCATACTTTCTTCTAAGGAATTCCTTAAGAATACTAAGAAGATTGTATCTTATTTGTTTATTTACAGCTTTTAGTAATTAATTTCCGCTTTCGCACTTTCTTTACTTTACTTTTCAGTTTTTACTTTTCGCAATTTACTTTTATGCACAGTACTTTTTTTTCTTTAATTTTCAGTTTTTGTTTTTCAGTAATTTACTTTCAGCAATTTACTTTCAGCAATTTACTTTCAGCAATTTACTTTCAGTAATTTACTTTCAGCATTTTTCAGTATTTAATTTCAGCGTTACTTTCAGCATTTACTTTTCAGTATTTAATTTTCATTATTTAATTTTCAGTATTTTACTTTATGTCTTTTATTTTATTTAAGTTTTTTTTACTACCCGTAAATATGTGTCGTAACTAAGCCAGTTATCTGGGGTTGTGATGAAATCTAATATCACCAGTTTATAAGGGGTTAGATTATAGCTTGGGTAATATAAAGATTTATTTATTGAATCTTAATTTTAATGCTTTTTCATTAACTGGCCATTAATAAAATTGAACTGTGAAACTTAAAATGAACTAGACATATGGATTTTAAGTTTAAGACCTTAGACTCAATAGTCCACGATCTTCCTTGAAGATAGATAACCCTTTAATAGATTTCCTTACAGGATAGAAATATACATGTCGGGCGGGGGTAGCCATAATTGGAACTTAAACTTAATGAATCCAGATAATTTGGTTGACATAGACATATGGTTCAATTGGGTTAAACTGGGTATTTGTGTCTGACCATCGACAGAGGCTTACACATAATTTAGTGTTCCAGGTTAATAAATCAATATATTACCCAACTTTAAGATAACCACTTCATCTTTAAAATGATATTGGAAGAAATCACAACCCTAGATAGTTTTTAATATTGAATTTTCTTAAAACCTACTTTCGAACAATTTTATTTACTTGTTTTTAAATTTAGAATCGTCACCATTTCAAATCAATCAAACAACCTGTTAGATACTAGTAATCATTTGACCTCATAAAATTAATAGATTAGATATTAAGTCCTCGTGGGATCGATATTTTTATACTACTTGAACGATACGTGCACTTGCGTTATACGCGTGTGTAAGCACCGGTCAGTTATCATCACACATCAATCCACCACCTTAATGAAAGTGATTTCTTGATATGCATCGCCACCAGTGTTAAAAAATGTATGAAAAAATGAAGACACGGTTCTCCTCATTCTCACCATAAATACTACAAGGTATTTTTTCGAGGGCCGATTCTCTATCCTTAGTAGAGTTTCCATCTATAGGAGCAAACGAGGTTTACCGCTATGCCTATAACGTCGGCGACCACTACAATGTTGAGCTCGTAGTCCGTAGAGAGTACGAATAGCCCCACGGGGGAACTAATCGAAGAATAAGGGTGTCGTCACCTAGTATGAAAAACTGGGAATGATTTAAGGTCTCACTACACCCCTCGCAAGGTTCAAACTTAAACATGTTTGGGTTCAGAATGGTCATTTACTGATGTCAGTATAATATTTGCGCTTAAATGAGGTATCATCATATCTTATAATGCAAGAGCATGCAAAACATATTATATAATACACAATAGCGCAAACACAAATAATAAAAGAAGTAAATAAATATTTGAAAGCTATTATAACAATGGAAAAATAGTAATCAAACAAAATATCATATGGATGTTTAAAAATAATTAAAGTAGTGATAAAGTACTAATCAAACGGACCGGAATACATAGCCAGACTGAACAAAATTTTTTTGGGCAATTAATGTCCGGGGATTTTTTTATCAATATTCGGACGGACTTAGTGTAAGTTTGGCTGAATGTCCTTTGCAAACCAGAGAGGCAAATATTAGAGAAACATGCATCTTAATATTGAAATAAATATTAATAAAATGACCAAAATGAAAAACATGATTACACAGGATAATAGGTCAGTAACATGCATAAAAATGATAATAGTAATGACTAAAGCAATGTTAAAATAATAAATGGCAGTAATAAAATAATAAGAAGCATATAAAATAAACTAGATATGCGGTAGATATGGCCTGGCATATGCATGTCCGGCCGGACATTATGTACGTCCAATCAGAGATATTGTGTTAATAAAAGAACCTCGAGAATGTATATAAATAAAATGGTACTCTCAGATCATACATTTTCTATGTAGTTTAGCTTGGAAGACGTCTCTAAACATTGGGAAGTTGCTGGATTCACACCAGAATATTTGGAATTCCAAGGATTCGTGGCTCACATCCTTTCTTTCTTTTTCTAGAATTTTTTAGAATTTTAGGGTTTTTTTCCTGGATTCCTGCCTCCATTTTTTCTCAAGTGATTGCCAATCAAAACGTTAGACACAACTCGACATATGTCTGGCCGGTATATTTTGGGACATACATGCGGCCAGACATAATCAAGTCCGTGATTCCAGTTATTTGAATTTTGCATATGTGTTTACAACTCGATACATGTCTGGCTGGCTATTAAATTTGAATTCTATATCCGACCGGACATAATCATATCCCTTAATTTCAGTAACAGATAATCTGCTCATTCAATGATAATTGTATTGTGTCTGGTCAGATTTAGGATTTTAAAAGTATATCCGGCCGGATTTTTGGGTTAGAAAGAAGGTAAGCCGGACATAGGTGATGTCTGTCTGACTTTGGGCTGTATTTTCTGAATCCTTGAAGTTCATTTCCTTCCTAGTACTCATCCTTGTAATTTTCCGAACTTTCAGTGGATGTCTCTATAGGAGACTCATCATCGGGCTATATATAAAAATACAATGTATACAATAAGGTGACATCAAGGTCAGTTGAAATGTGGTTTTGGGAACTTATATAAAATGGGTTAAAGTCATTGTAAAAAGCGTTGGAAAATTTGAGAAATAGTAAATTTTTTTATTTCACTATGTAATTTGAGAGCAAAAGTACTAGAAAGAAACTTGTGATAAAGAGAGAAAGTGAGTCATGTATCTGTCCACATTGTGAGAGGTAGATCAGATTAGTGATTACCCAATGAATTATTTGGGATGTAACGCTGTCTAATTTCCTTGTTAGAAGTTCAGGTCGGTATTTACCCTGAGGTCAATAAAATAATCCTCTTTTTTATCCCGTGGACGTAAGCTGGAGTCACTCTCCACTGAACCACGTTAAACCACGTCTCTGTGTTTGTTTGTCTCTTTCAGTTTGTACGGTTCCTACTGTTAGGGTTGGTGCTCAAAGTGCCAATCTGGATCGTATTTATGTCTGATTCATAAATACGAACAATTATTTCTTCCATAATATTACTTATTTAGTGGTAGCACATCTTGTCTTTTATATACATATTCGATCTAATTACGATTAGATATCTAATTATGATTAAATTGAAACTAAATCTGATTTAGTGATACGTGTATATTAGACAAAGACCCTAGGATTTATAATGTAGTACACAGTTACAAAGTAGTTTGTAATTGACATTGGGAAGCACACTATAAGATGTATATCCTTAAATAAAGTTTTTGGTCAAGATTTACTAACACGGGTCGGTTAGTAAAATCCGCTGAGATCAGTACATGTCGTATATCTTGACTTGGTCTGATGATTTATCCCAATAAACCATGAGTCTCGGGAGAATCATATAGACATGTAGGTGTTTATTTGATAAATACTGAACGACTCATTAAAGATTTCCTAATAGTTTGTACACCAACGTCAATAGGAATCTTCTTGAGTTGAGCGAGCATAGTGGTCATTCGACTTGAGATACCACAGTGGATATATGAGCTATCCTCCACATTTTGATGGCAGTCACGTCACCGATCTATTTAGATCATACCTCCGTCAGTTCGTTGGGTGTGGACTGATGCTCATGATATCTAATGCGTATCAATATAGAATCTGATAGCCTGTGACGGAAGGATTATACTATGCAATTACCTCGACTTGCATAGTTTAGCAAGATTATTGATGAGCGGAAAATATATCATTATTTACCGTCCCTTTTACTTAATATTTTGTATAGTTTCTCGGGTTTTATGAATATTTTGATGTGTTTTAGTTTATTTTATAGATAAAATAAAATCGGGACTTAATGGAATCATTCAGGATGAAATATGGAACAAAGAATGACAAAAACTGGATTTGACATATGGATTTTGGAGGTTGGAAACTTGAAATGGCGTTTTAACGAAGTACAATTTCGGAAATTTTAACTTTGCGCAATTTTCGTATTTTGGCCATAGAGTTTTACTCCGATATCGAATTGAGGTTATTCAAGTTCCAGATTAAAGAAGATTCAAATAT
Organism: Zanthoxylum bungeanum; assembly: GCA_019454045.1. Classification (NCBI taxonomy): domain Eukaryota; kingdom Viridiplantae; phylum Streptophyta; class Magnoliopsida; order Sapindales; family Rutaceae; genus Zanthoxylum; species Zanthoxylum bungeanum. Next base: position 17,293 of record SKCR01005193.1, on the reverse strand, counting down.
CTACAACTTTGACGTTCGTAGGAATTTTGAATTCTGAAGTTTTCATGACCGAAATTGATGCACAATTCGAAATTGTGTTATGTTTAATTACTAAAGTCATTATCAAAAATATAAAAATTTGTCAAACTTCCACTAAACATGCAAGCATGTTTGGTGGAGTGTTTTGTGCCATGTTTGGTGGAGTGTTTTGTGGCATGTTTGGTGGAGTGTTTTATGGAGTGTTTGGTGGAGTGTTTGGTGGAGAAATTGGTGGAAGCCTTTTCTTTTCCTATAAATACCAAGTTATTTCATTTGTAATTCTCATGCTTTCCTTAGGTTTTTGTAAGGAATTTAAGGATCTTGTTTGTTTATTTTTTTTAATTTAAATTATGTATTTTTATTTTCAGTAATAGTAGTAGTTTCTTTTCTTTTATTTTCTTTTAAGTTTTGTAGTTAGATTTCCGCTGGGAGAATGGTGAAGCTTTTATTATTTTAGTTTAGATCAATCTCCCTTAATTATAATATGGAAACTTGACCGGCGTAAACACACACGTATAACGCAAGCGCACATATCGTTCAAGTAGTATAAAAATATCGATCCCACGAGGACTTAATTCCTACTGTTGTTATTAATTATTGATACTATTTATTTATAGGTATCTAATTATAGGGAGAAGTGAATTGATTGCTTTTGGTTGGTTGAATGTGGTTTTGCAAAATAAAATAAAAACAGACTCAAAAGAAAATACTAAAGAAAAATAAAAGAAAAGACTCAAGGATCTAGGGTCGTGACTCCACACAATATTATTATAAAGATGAATTGATTCTCTTATTTATGTGTAATAAATCAGTTTGCTAACCTGGAACACGAAAATATGCAAAAGCCTCTATCGATGGTCAGACGTTAATACCCAGTATAACCCAATTGAACCATATGTCTATGTCAACCAAATTACCTGGATTCATTAAGATTAAGTTCCAATTATGACTACCCCCGCCCGACATGTATATGTCTATCCTGTAAGGAAATCTATTAAAGGGTTATCTATCCTCAAGGAATATCGTGGCTATTGAATCTAAGGTTGAAACCTAAAATCTCTATGTCTAGTTCCTTTTAAGTTTACCAAATCAATCTTATTGGTGATCAGACAACAAGAAGCATTAAGCTTAAGACTCAATAAACAACTAAAGAATTGCCCAATAAATAATTAAATCAATTATTAAGCCTAGTAATATTGTATTTCATCACTTCCCTAGAATAAAATAAAATGATGGGGTTAGAGGATCCATATTTAATATTTCTTATCTAGGAATCTCATTTATTATAATATATAAATTATTTTATGTTATGCTTTCTCAGGAATTAATAATATTAAACATTTAAAATCAGCCATATAGGCGGTAATCCATTTAGTCCAACTACACCAGCCATATAGGCGGTAATTATCTGTCACATAAAGACCAGCCATATAGGCGGTAAGGTAATTTATATTTAAACCAGCCATATAGGCGGTAATAAAGTCTGACATTAATTAATTCGGTTAAATTATAATTTAAATATTATAATTAAGTGAGATTTACCTAAATAATTATATTAAAGGTTTCACCTTTTACCCCAGCGGTAAATTAACTACAAAACATAAAGTAAATAAATAAAAAGCTGTAATAAAAAACTAAAAATAAAAATACATAATTTTATTATTACAAAACTAGATGCTTCCTATGAAATCAGGGAAAAAATCCCAAGGAAAGCACAAGAAATGAAGTGAAACCGAACTGAATTTATAGACTTTTTCTGGAACCGGCGTCGCGACGCCAAAGGGCTTGGCGTCGCGACGCCAAGACGCGTCTTCGGTCAACACGGATTGACCATGCGTGTTCTGTCGGCAGAATCAGGAGGTGACACGTGTCACGCGGTGAAGGTGGTGCAATGAGAAATTGACACGTGGCACACGGTGATTAGCTGAGCTTTCGGTCCAATGAACATCTGACATGTGGCACGCGTTTAGGAATGGTCCAATGAGAGATTAACACGTGGAACCATGTGATTCGCCGGTGATTCGGTCCAATGAGAACTCGACACGTGGCACGCGCTTGCTTTGGTCCAATGAGATTTCGACACGTGGCAGACGGCGCATTTTAGCTGATCTTCTGTGATGATGACACGTGGCAAGGCGCACGTTAGCAAGTCCAATTTCTCAGATTCTGACACGTATCCCTCGGCGCACGTTAGCATGACGGCTCACTTTAGGCGTCGCGACGCGTAGGGTCTTGGCGTCGCGACGCGGAATAATTACAAAATTGCCCTTTTTTTTTTTATTTTTCTCTATTTTGGCCCCAAATTGCTTCCAATGCTTTCCCAACTTTATTTATCTGCAAAATAACATAAAACACATCAAAACGTTCACAAAACTCGAGAAACTATACGAAATATTAGGTTAGATGAGTGGGAAACAGTGATATAAATACCACTCATCAAAATTATAATTTAAATTAAATGATTACCGCCTTAATGGCTGGTTTTATTTATTTGACATAATGTGACACCGACTATATGGTCGGTCTTTAGGTGACAGATGATTACCGCCTATATGGCTGGTTTATGGACAAATAATAACACCGCCTTTATGGTTGGTTGGACTTAATTGAAAATCTGACTTAATGAGGATACCGCCTGCATGGTCGGTTGGTAATATCAGTGATAATTTATATATTATAATAAGGGAGATTTCTAAATTAGAATTAGTAAAGGTGGATCCCCTAACCCCTAGCATTTTATTTTTATTCTAGGGAAGTTATGAAACACAATATTCATAAGCTTAATAATTGATTTAATTATATAATGGGTAATTCTTTAGTTTGTTTATTGAATTTTAAGCTTAATGCTTGTTGTTGCCTGATCACCAATAAGATTGATTTGGTAAACTTAAAATGAACTTGACGAATGGATTTTAGGTTTCAGCCTTAGAATCAATAGTTCACGATCTTCCTTGAGGATAGATAACCTTTTAATAGATTTCCTTACAGGATAGGAATATATATGTCGGGCGTGGGTAGCCATAATTAGAACTTGAACTTAATGAATTCACCCGAACCGCGAACTTCCACTGCGCCCGCGCCAAAACCCCAACACCTACAACCAAATAAATTCACTCGTTGGAGAGATTTGTTCAAAGGGTAATTCCCAATTTTACCATCGAACGAAAAACAACCATCAATAATTGTTATCCAATTAACTATGTTTAAGGGCGGAAAATCCTCTAACCATAATTTTAACTACTTTTCATTCAACTTTCTCAGCTAATCTTTCCTCAGATAATTACAAACCCTAGCCTAACTACTGAGCATAATCAAAAGTCTTAACTGTATCAATTTGAAACTCAAATTTCAAAAACAAATGAGAAAAATTTAATAGACGTGTCCTACATTGATGGTCAGTAATGGTCAATTTTAATAAATAAATGTGACGTTTGAATTATTGTCATAGTAGAATGTACATATGAAAGATACGTATACTTGAAATTGAGTTTGAAAGTGAAATTTGGGGATAGATATTGATGAGATTGGTGCAGGATTGAATTGTAATATATTGGATTTTATTAATTTTTATACAATATTATTTTTGGTGTAATATGAAATGTATTATATATATTTTTGTAATATTTTAATATTACAAGAATTCATTAATTTAAATTGTAGTAAAGACGATAATTAAATATTAATAATCAATATAAGGAATTAAATTTAAATAAAATATAATTTGTTGGGACCTGCATAGACCTAGAAGAGAGAGAGCGCACCAGCACCAAGTGTTGTGCGCACGCTAATTTGGCCAGTGCCAAACAGCAGACCAATTTTAAGTGGGTTGCGAACGTACAGATAGTGTGATTTGAGTAATGATATACGTATAAATGAGTGAGAAAAATTAATCATAAATTATATGTATTATCAAGGATTAAAAATTCGGATCCGATCAGTCGGTCGAACCGGTTGAATCAGCATTCGGTTTAAGGTCTGATCCGAGTGATCTATACGAATCCGGCGGCAATGAACCAGCCAAAAACCTGTCAATTCGGCCGGTTCAACAGGTGACCCAGTCCGGGTCATGGGGTTTTTAGTCTGGTTTTTTATTATTGTTATTTTTTTATTATTAATTTTGATTTTTTTATTTTTTTGTAAAAAATAATTAAAATATAGTTAAAATTCTGACCCCGGGTCTACCCCGATTGAACTCCAATGAGATCTCTGACCATTGATCCTCTCGTCAGACAGGTTCTCGGGTTGACCCCGGTTGAACTCCAATCAGATCTTTAACTCTTGACCCTCTCATCAGACCGGATCGATATAGGCAGCAATTCTTGTTGGGGTTTTGGGCGAAGGGCGCAGCGGAAGCGCGATTCGGGCGAAATCATAATTTAAAACTTTTTCAAATTACCGAATAAATTATTCAATATCTAATATGAATAATTTAGTCATATTTCACCTAAACCTAATGACATAAATATATTTGAAACGTAGCGAAACTTTTACGAAAAATATTTTTCCGCAAAATAACCTAAAATGATTTTTTGACTGAACTGACCACCCGACACTTATGGGGACTGCCCAGGTCAGCCCCAATAGTATTAGGGCAGTTCATGGCTGCCCGAACAGTGACAAATTCAATGTTTGGACAGCCGTCACCCTGTTGGCTCAAAAGTCACCTAGTAATGCCATTTTTAGCCGTTTTCGCTTATTTCAACTCCGAAACACTTTCCGGCAATTGTTCAAACTCCCAAAACATCCAATACATTCATATGACTTCAATTTCATCACAAAATTTCCAGTTTAACCAGAACTGATCCAGAAACCGAAATTACCAAAAATTCATGTTTTAAATCCAATTTTTCAAGATTAATCAAATTAATCAAAACACCAACAAAGTCACCATACAAGAACCACCCAAGAACAATTCTAGTCATTATAAGAGTGGTCATAACACTCTATAATGACAACATGCCATCAAAAGATAAATTGGACTAATATTACAATAATATCATCCAAAATCTACTTCACACATGCCAAGACTTCCAATTTCATCAACCACAACCAAAAATCCCAAATTTAAGAAACTAAGGAACCCTAGAACAATTCTAAGAATTCAAGAAAACATGAAACTAAATTTCAAGCTTAGGGTTATAACAGATTACCTTTAATCTCTTGTTTTGCTAAGCCTTTTCTTGAATTTTTTTTCCTTCATTTCTTCATGATTTCATCAAAACAAACCCTATGACCTTTTCTTCTTTTTGGTTTCGGCAACGGTGGAGTAACAAGTGAAGAAGAAAAAATTTCTCCTTTTTAAAATGTCTTGACCGACACTACAAGGGCATTTTTGTCCAATTTTATATTTTAATTTCATTAAATTAAAATAATGATAAGATAAGCTTTAATGTGGCCAAACCATATTTGCACACCTAAGCTTAAATAAATCATGCCATATGTTCCAATAATAATTAATTAATTAATCATTTAAATATTTAATAATTAAATATCCAAATAATCAATTAATATACCTATTATTATATATGTATTTTTATTTACAATAAATAACAAATACAAATATTTATGGCATGTGTCAAAATCTCATTTGACAAATAATTAATGTGTATCTAATCGTATTATGTATCAAATACACATACATAATAATTACGATTGGCCAAAATCCTCTGATGCATGTGTTATTGTTTAACCGATTAAACGATTCGAATTAACTCAATTAATCTGGTGAAGTATTATGAATAATCTGTATTATTCATATCGCGTTGCCCAAGTGCTCAACGAGTACACTTCATATTGTGGGACACTCTAAGTTTAGGTTTATCCGTCACAAAATCCAATTTCTTATCCATAATCCACCCACTCATGGATTATGACGACCACAGATAATCTCGCTAAACTATGCAAGTCGAGGTCCTAGCATACGTATAATCCATCCATCACAGGCTATCCATATTATACATGGGATATAGATTAGAACGTCAAATCTGTTCGGTATAATATAGTCGACTTTCAATTTACGATATCTAAATAACACTCGGAACTGGTTTCCGAAGTTATACCACGGCTATAGATTTACTAGATCGTAAACATGTGCTGGATACTTATGCCATGTACACAGGACTGACGGATCCTATCTTGATACGCACAGGATATCATGAGCATCAGTCTACACCCAACGAACAGGCGGAGGTCTGATCATGAATAGATCGGTGACGTGACTGCCATCAAAATATGGAGGATAACTCATATATCCACAGTGGTATCTCAAGTCAAAAGATCATTATGCTCGTTCAACTCGAGAAGATTCCTATTGACGTTGGTGTATCATCTATTAGGAAATATTCAGTGAGTCGTTCAGTGTTTATCAAATAAACACCTACATGCCTATACGAGTCTCCCGAGACTCATGGTTCATTGGGATAAACCATCGGACCAAGTCACGATATACGACATGTACTGGTCTTAGCGGATTTTACTAACTGACCTGTATTAGTAAATCTTGACCAGGAACATTATTTAAGGATATACATCTTATAATGCGCTTCCCAATGTCAATTACAAACTATGTTGTAACTGTGTATTACTTTGTAAATCCTAGGGTCTTTGTCTAATATACACGTATCACTAAACCATATTTTGTTTCAATCTAATCATAATCAGATATATAATCATAATTAGATCGAATAAGTGTATAAAAGACAAGGGTTTGCTAAAAATAGGAAAATTATAAAATTAAATGAAAAAACGCTCTAGAACATCAGAGTCAGACAGACCTAAACATGAACTTCGTCTCCACACCATTAGTGTCACATTTCATTTGTGTCTTAATTCTCACTTATATCTCTAATGTATATCACATACTCATGGCCCTCGAGGGCTAACCTAGCACTCGAGAGGTAGGCAACAACAAGTAAGCGCCGCTTTAACAAATTGAGTTCGTCCAACAAACTCAATTGTTTTCCTTAGCCAGCATCATTCATATATTGTTGAATCCAAATTTCACATCAATATGACTCAGACGTTGTATCAGTATTATGCTATAGTTATTGTGTTGTCTATGTATTTAGAGATCATATCCAAATATTATGAGATAACTGCAAAGACTACACTAATATGAAAACTTCTAATCTATAGGGTCACTATGCAACTTCATAAGTCAATACTTCATAAGTTGCAACTGATTCCACTAGTTTAGTAGAATCAACGGTGACACTCCCACTGCATCTTTTCTGAATTTATATGACATATACCATCTAATGTCATAATTAGGATCAAAACTAATCTGACCTTATGGTTGCAGACTAAACTCTCCATGAATTAGAAACTCGTTCTTAATATCTCAAAGATCACAAAGAACATGTTTCAAGACATATCCTATGGTCTTCAGCATATCAAAATAACTCATAACAATTACGATTAAATTGATATCTTTAATCGTACATAATATAGTATTCATTACACCATCATCCTATGATGTATAAGATTGACTAGACATTCTAATCAATCTCACTTTCGACAAAGGAATCATCATTTACGAAAGATGAATATTATATATATAAAAGACACGTTAACTGTCAAACAGTTATACTAACTGTCATACAGATAGTCTTATTGTGTCCTTTATTAGATCATATCTAATATGTGACTAATGGGAGTATCTCATAAGTCTCTCAGTTTTATATCTTATATAAAACTTTATATCAAATATAACAAAGACTACTCTCACTGCTTCCACGGAGAAAAGAAGACTTAGGATATATAATACTAGAAAGAAATGTGTACACTCCCACTGACCCTACTGACAAATGCGTATTCTCTATAGTTCGATAAAACCAGACAATCTGACTAATATCAAAATTAGAGAACATGGATTTCCAGAAAGCTTATCCGAGTCTACAATAGGCTCCATAAGTTAGTATATCAAACTGTGATCTTAGCTGAATACAAACTCTAGGGCCATTCTAGAATGAACTTCTTCAAACAAAGAAAGAAACCCAACGGATCTCTCATTCGAAGAAACCATTCAGGAATGTCATTCATTTCCTTCCTTAGCCAAAATAAATAGTTTAATATCAATATTAACCAACAAATCCTTAATCTTTCAATTAGTGCGACAAGAGACAAGTTTTCTCAGAATCTAGAATATACGACTGAGTATAACCTTGTTAGTGTTCCTAGAACATGCCAAGGATCTCTAAGTCATGATTTCATGTGAATAAAATCAAAGAAGTTTCGGAAGTACTTACAATGATCGGATGTTGAGATTTCAAAAATCTTTTCATTTCGGAAGCTCCAAGCTTTGTGTTGAATCTTTAATTCCAAGGGTGAGTTTCCCTATCACCTTCACTTGACTCTCTATGTGCTAGCAAGTTTGAGTTTTGAAGCAAAATCAAAAAGAGAAGAGGAGCATATATTCGGCCAAAGGAGAGTTAGAGAGAGCTTTTTGTGTTTTCTTTGTATTTGTTTCCAAAACCTAATCCAAAGTCAACTCATAAGTTGTGTATATGCTTTACCAAAAGCAAAAGCAAAAGTGTTGGAGGGAAAATGGCAATTAATGCCTCCAACCACTTCCATCACTCAAGTTTACACTTGATAGACTAGTGATGTAAGTTGGTGGGACCCACTTTAATTCAAAATTCAAGTGGCTTGCTCAACACACTTCGGGCTCGGGTTCGCTTAATCCGATTAAACGAATTTTCCGTCGCGGCGTAATTAAATCTATTTTAATTAAATAATAATATCTCACAAAATTATTACGAAAGTCGCTCGCGAATTAATTCTAAATTAACTCGTTCGCCAGAATTAAAATCCAATTTTAATTCCGCTTTGAAATCCAATTTCAATTAATATATCCAATATATATTATTTAACCGATTAATTCCAAATTAATCGCGTTCTCTCTTCTAATCGAATTTTATCCCCAATAAATTCTTGCCGCAATTAATCCTAAATTAATTTTCTCTCTCTTAATTAATCCTAGATTAATTCTGTTCGAGTCAAATGTCATAGGTGAATCTTTGGGAAGCGACCCAAGAGATCCCAGGATATGTTGGCAGTAAATCAGGTCGTCGGAGTATCTGAACACGTGCGTACCCCGTACCACGTTCTTACCGATTTACAAGACATGGTTGGCTTCTAGCAAAGCACCGTGCCTACCCAATTCTCCAGAAATATTCAACGAAGAATATATAATCTTTATCAAGCGTAGTATACTGAGTATTGCGTATTACGATCCAGTATCAGATGTCACATGCTAGGCCATGGGCTGGAATTGTGTTTATCTCGTACGAAGCATATATCGGATCACTAGCAACTAGTTTCTGTAATCGGATAATCATGACCTTGTCATATTATCCCGATAGCTGCAGCATTTAAGAGTACCAATTATGTATCCCTACATGATCATCATCTCCATATGACTGAAGTGATACTTCCATCTTGACATCACACCCAACACACTACGATTCTCAGTATACCCAGAAGAGGCGTACACAGAACTTTTTAAAGCCCCGGACGACCAAAAACAAATCGTACTGATTATTGCAAGTATTAGCGATGCAAGTCTCAGGTTAAGACCACATACACTTACCCTGATGCGGATTCCCATAGACACATAGTCATGCTACCAATGGGATTCTGAGGGGTCTATCCAGAACGAAGCTGTTCCCGGTCTAACGACTAACAGAACCTCATATTACACTTGCATAAGTATCCAATACTTAAATATATGAGAACTATGCTGTTAGCTTCCATAACGCGCACAAGTGCAATACTAGTCTATTCTGCATTATCGATGTCCATTCTCAATAATACTACGACTAGGGATATTTAATGATTAAACCGTTCGTGGATTGATACTGTCTCATATCTAATTAATCTGGAACTAATCATAAGGACTTTTATCATTTATATATCAAAGTAATCTAATTACAAAATGATAAAATATCAATTCCATTTGTCACATAGTTAATTTGTACAAAAACCACAATGTCTTTTACAAATAGTGATGCTATGGGTCATAATTGTCCAACAATATCCCACTTGGTTCATAGCCAATCACTCAAGTATCTAACACCTGAACTATGTACATGTCGCTCAAACTTTTGCTGAGAAATAGCTTTCGTCAACGGATCTGCAATGTTTTCATCTGAAGCGATCTTTACGATCTTCATATCCCCACGATGAATGATCTCACGAATCAGATGGAAACGTCGAAGTACATGTTTGGATCGTTGATGAGACAGCGGTTTCTTAGCCTGGGCTATAGCCCCGTTATTGTCACAATACAAAGAAACGGGCTCAGCTACTAACGGAACTACTCCTAATCCAATTAGGAATTTAAGGATCCAAACTGCCTCTTTTGCTGCTTCAGCTGCAACAATATATTCAGCTTTTATTTTTGAATCAGCAACAGTCTCTTGCTTGGAAGATTTCCAACTCACTACTCCGTTGTTCAAACAAAATACATACCCGGATTGCGACTTAGAGTCGTCTTTATCGGTTTGGAAAATTGCGTCAGTGAACCCAGTCACCTCAAGTTCTCCATGTCTATAGACTAAGAAAGCATCCTTAGTTCATCTAAGATACTTAAGGATGTTCTTAACTGCAATCCAGTGACCATCACCTGGATCGGCCTGATAGCGACTACACATGCTCTAAGCATACGAGACATCAGGTCGCGTACATATCATGGCATACATGATCGATCCGACTGCAGAAGCGAACGGGGTCCGACTCATTGATTCTCTCTCATCTTTAGTTTTAGGACACATGTTCTTAGATAGAGAAATGCCATGTGACACAGGAAGCAGTCCCCTCTTGGACTGATTCATGTTGAATCTCTTCAATATTTTGTCAATGTATGTGCTCTGGGAGAGTCCAAGCAGCTTTCTAGATCTATCCCGGTAGATCTTTATTCCCAGAATAAAGGATGTTTCTCCAAGATCTTTCATAGATAATTTTAATGAGAGCCAAGCTTTCACCAATTATAGCATGGGAATGTCATTGCCAATAAGTAATACATCATCAATCTAAAGGACAATAATGTCAGTGCGCTTCCACTAACATTCTTATATACACAATGATCATCTTCATTTTGAATGAAATCATATTCCTTTATGATCTCATCAAAATGTTGGTTCTAAAAACGCGATGCTTGCTTCAATCCATAAATGGATCGATTTAACTTGCAAACCTTGTTTGCATGTTTTGGCATGACAAAACCGTCAGGCTGTTGCATATAAACATCCTCCAAAAGGTTTCCGTTAAGGATATCGTTTTGACGTCCATCTGCCATATTTCATAATCGAAATATGCAGCAATAGCAAGCATAATCCAATGGATTTAATCATGGCAACATGTGAAAAAGTTTTGTCATAATCGAAATAATTTCGTTGACGATACCCTTTCATTACAAGCCTAGCTTTGTACGTTTGTATGTTGCCATCCCTGTCAGTCTTCTTCTTGAAGACCCATTTGCAACCAATTGGCTTAACGCCTTCTTGTGCAACCAGTGCCCAGACTTGGTTGGTATATATGGAATCCATTTCGGAATTCATGTCTTCTTGCCATAAAGCGGAGTCGATACCTTATATCGTTTCCTTATACGTAGTTGATTCATCTTCCTCAATAAGATTAATATCCACATGAGGTGATATTAGAAACCCACCTCTCAGGTTGTTTTCTGACTCTCTCCGACCTACGCGGTTCTTGTGTATTAGAAGATTGTGGTACAGTCTCATCCCTGATGAACTGCTCGTGTTCCGATAAGGAATTGGTGCCAGGAACAGTATCACTCTGATTTTCATCGAGTTCTACTTTCCTCCTATTTACCACTGTATTTAGGAATTCCTTTTCGAGGAAAACCGCATGGAGAGCAATAAATTCCTTTTTCTCTTGTAGTTTGTAGAAGTAATATCATTTGGTTTCCCTAGGATAACCTACAAATAGGCATTTATCCGATTTGGGTTCTAGTTTGGTATCATCCAAACATTTTACATATGCCCAGCATCCTCAAATCTTCAGGAATGTGAAACCCGATTTCTTTCCTATCCATATTTCATATGGAGTCTGTCCAATAGACTTTGACGGAACTTTATTCAAAATAAGTATTGCACAGTTCAATGCATATCCCCATAATGAAATTGGTAGCTCAGTGCAACTCATCATAGACCTTACCATGTCCAACAAAGTTCGGTTTCTCCGTTCGGACACACCATTTAATTGAGGTGTTCCGGGAGGAGTCCACTGTGAAAGAATACCATACTCTTTCAAGTAATCAAGAAACTCATTGCTTAAGTATTCTCCACCACGGTCTGACCGTAATGTTTTAATACTTTTGCCGGTTTGTTTTTCTACTTCGTGTCGAAACTCTTTGAATTTCTCAAAAGTTTCCGACTTGTGTCTCATAAGATACACATAACCATAACGCGATGCATCATCCGTAAAGGTTACGAAGTATTCATATCCACCTCTAGCCTGGCTAGACATGGGCCCGCATACGTCACTATGAACGAGGGCTAACAGTTCGGTGGTACGTACATCTTTACCGCTAAAAGGTGTTTTAGGCATTTTGCCTAATAAACAAGATTCGCAGACGTCGTATGAATTAGGATCAAATCCGTCCAAGTATCCACTCTTTGAAAGTGTGGATATACGAGTCTTGTTTATGTGTCTCAGACAACAATGCCACAGATAAGTTTCATCTTTGTTACTTAATTTAAGCCTTTTGTTTGTCATGTTATATGTTTGAGATTGATTTATATTCAAAATATAAAGATCATTATGAATATCAGCACTGCATATCTCAAGATCATTTTTATAAACAAAACACATGGTGTTTTGGAATACAAAAGTGTAACCACATTGGGTCAAACAAGATACATAAATAATATTTCTAGTCAAACTATGCACATAATAACAGTCTGATAAAGTAAGTACATGCCCCAAGGGCAGTTCCAAAACATAAGTCCCTACAGCCAAAACAGTGACTCTGGTCCCGTTTCCAACTCGTAGGTCAATCTCCCATGAAGCCAATCTCCTGCTAATCTGCAGATCCTGCACATCAGTACATATATGAGTACAACATCCAGAATCAAAAATCCAATTTTTAAAACTAGAAGTAGACATGTTTATTTCAATAACAAACATACCTGAAGCCGGAGCCTTGCCCGCATTCACTTCCTTCATGTGCGCCTTGTACTCACGGCAGTCACGCTTCCAGTGACCCCATTTGCCACACTGTAGACAGACATCTGGGGATTTGTCATTTGCCTTCCCATAAGAGTTTGAGGATTTGGCCTTACCATTTCTCTTCTTCTTCTTCTTCACACCTCTAGAAGCCTTTGGCCAAGCCCTGGCATTCTGAGATGTCGAAGCGAAGTACGCCTCGCGCTTCTTGCCCTTTAAAAGCTCTTTTTCTGTCTCTTTCAGCATTGCCATCAACTCTCCAAGAGTCTTTTATTGGTTCATCATATTATAGTTCATGATGAACCCGCTCTAACTGTCAGGAAGAGACTGTAAGATCAAATCTATGGAAGTCTCAGCCTCAAAGGTTATGCCCAGCTGACCCAGCTGTTCGATGTTAGCAATCATCTGCGACATATGGTGCTCGACAGGTGTACCCTCTGACATACGAGAGAGAAAGAGCTTCTTCTGCAATTCATACTTCTGCGATCTAAGGTTAAATCGGTGAAGGTCATTCAATTTCAACATCATTTCATAGGGATCCAATCCTTTGTTTTGACGAAAAAATTATGGGGTCATTGCACCAAGCATGACGGATTGAGCAGTTGAGTTGTCATCACTGTGAGTCTTCCAAAGCTCAAGCTCAACTGGCTGCTCAATTCCGCGCTTAGGCCCGAGAGGTTTCTCTATCGTATAGAGCACTTCTCAGCCCCAAGGACAATCCTGAGGTTCATATCCCAGTCAAAAGTTCGCACCATTAAAGACATTTTCGCCCATGATAATGTCCATAACGTTGTTCTTTCCAGTCATCTTAATTGCAATAGTCTAACTATTCAATCAACGATTCGGGTACAGTCCAACTGTTAAAATAAAACAATAAAATATTAGTCCAACTAATATAAATATATAACGACACGAAAATAATTTGAAAGCGCGTATTTGGCAAGTATTAAACGAAATTGCAAATTTAATACTGGCCTCCCACTATTTTTCGGCGAGCCTCTAACCCTCTGTTGAGTACTCGGGAAACCTAGTTTCCTAGTGGGCTAGGATCCCGTTAAATAACAAACAACCTTGACTTTGGCCAACAAGCTATGAAACTTAACTAAGTAGATCTCTAAGATCAATTGGATCTCATCCAATTCCTAGATCCGGTAGGTGGACCTCCAAGTCCGAAACATATATCCAATATATGTAAATATATCCAATATATTTCCTAACCTTTTCCTCTGAATCAACTAAGCATTGGCTTTGGCTCAACAAGCTTAATGATTCCAGTTAAGCGTGACCCATTGACAGTGGGAAAGCTTTGTAATCCACGTCGATGTACAAAAGTGACCTTGACTTTGGCCAACAAGTCACACCTGCCCAAGACATGCGATATGTAAAAAGCCATCATGGTTCAAACACATCCGCGATGGACATTGATTTTGACTTTGGCCAACAAACCAATGCCAATCTTGGATCTTGAGAAAGAACCACTCAATGGAAGGAAAACGCTTAATATTTTAGTAAGGGTTTTTCGAGTAAATTGGCAACCAATTTATTATCTTTGATTAGGTCGCATCATACACCCTTAAGCATGCATTCTAAAAGCATAATAAGGAGCAAAATAAATTAATAATGATATGCGGATGGATATATAATAAATTGTTCCTAGAACAAATCTCTCGTTTTCCTCTCTCCCGCTAGCACTATCCATACTTCTACCCAATTACATAATACATTAAAGAAACCTCATTTACATTGAGGGGAATTGGTGAGAAGAGAAATTCAAAAAGTAAGGAGATAATAGGCTCGACACGCAGGTCCAATTTAATAAATTCTAAATTTATTACAACAATTTCCAAAATTGCCCCCACCCTTCTATTATCCAGCTAATATACATTATTCATACAATACATCCAAGTATTCACACAAAGCATGTTATTCAATCAATCTAATCCAATTAATTAATCTTTGAATTAATGACCATCCAATGTTCAAACAAAGATTTGATTTGTGCGAGTCCAACTCGTTTAAGAATAAGTACTCAAAGTACGTATTCTTGAATTATATCGAACTATAATTTTAAATCCAATTTAATTTGTATCCAATACTTATTCGTATTTAATTCCAAATTAAATAATTACAATTATTTTAGTGCCTTTAGACTTAGATTCTAAATCTAATCTAAATGGGTCTCAAAGGCCCAATTAGTATCAAATACTATTTTAATTAAAGTCCAATGGGCTTTTAATTAATTCTTAAGGCATGGGCTTTGGCAATTATGGATCCAATCCAAGATGCCAAGGCCCAATAAGGAGTCACCATTTTACCAAAAATCAATTTTGGCCCATTAGGTATAATTAAATATTAAAAGGCCCAAAAATTATATTTGGACTTTATGGAATGGTTTTAGGCCCAATATGGATCCAATCTAATTGTCCTAAACCAAGCTTGGCCCAACCAAGCTCATTAAGCTCAAATACAACAAAATTAGCCCAATCTAATTTTAATGACTAATATTATTAACATAATATTCTAAATATCACAATAATAATTAATTAAAGTGTAATTTCATAATTAATTAGTTAAACTAATTTTTCAAAATATCAATTAAACTAATTAATCATGCTTTAATTATCCAATTTATTCTAACACAAATTGAAGTAAAATAACTCATTCCATGCTTATCATGCTCACGGCAATTTGGCATAAAAATACCAATTTTGATTTCAATCTAATTAAATCAACAATCAATATACATATCATGCCATAAACTCATCCAATTGAAAAATCAAAAAATCACCATGATACATGCTAGGGTTCATATTCGGCCACTTGGTGAATTTTAGGGAAAATTAATCCAATCAATTTTTCTCAAATTTAAGATTCACAAATCTAATTCATCATCATCAAAGCTCAACCAACAACCAATTTGAAAAAATCATGCTCCAAACACAAAAACCCAAATAAAGTCCAAACCCTAAATGTAAATCATGCTTAAAAAAAGCTCTGATACCATGATGAGTGGTATTTATATCACTTATTCCCACTCATTTGACCTAATATTTTGTATAGTTTCTTGAGTTTTGTGAACGTTTTGATATTTTTTGTGTTATTTTGCAGATAAATAAAGTTTGGAAAGCATTGGAGGCAATTTGGGGCAAAAACGGACAAAAATGCGTCAACAGTGATATTTTGGTCTTTAGCGCGTCGCGACGCCAAGCCTTCCGCGTCACGACGTCTAAAATGCGCCGAACTGTGCTAACGTGCGCCGGGTCCACAAATCAGAATCTGAGAAAAGTTTGACTTTGCTAAAATGCGCCGTGACACGTGTCACCATCACAGCCGATCTGCTAACATGCGCCGTGACACGTGTCAGCATCCTACGGTGTCGACAGTCATCATCGCCACGTGTGCCACGTGTCATTCCATGTCATCAGCCACGTCAGCAAGTCAACAAGTCAACATTGCCACCTCACTGCCACATCATCATCAGCCAATCAGGAAGTGACACGTGTCGCAATTCTACGGTGCCGACAGTCTCTTTCCCACGTCATCGCCACGTCAGCATCAATTATTGGATATCCTATCCTTATCTGACATGTGGCGGATAAGAATCTCAGCGACCAATCAGAAGCCGCCACGTGTCACAATAATTGAAGCCCAAACCACTCTGCCACGTGTCACCTTATCAGCTTATCCAGAATCTTCAAACCAGCAAACCAGAGCGTGCCACGTCGACAAATCTGGCGTAGCGACGCTGAGGACCTGGCGTCGCGACGCTGGATCCTACCGAGGCTATAAATTGAGCTGGAGATTTCAGAATTCAGTGCATCACTCTCTCTCTTATAATCTTTCTAAAGAGAGTTTATCTCTCTACTTTTTTAATTTTAGTTTTTTAGTTTTTAGTTTTGTAATTAATTTTAATTACGTTTTGTTAATATAGTAATTTAATTTTTACTTTTTACTTTTACAGTTTTATTATTTACCATGAGGAGGTAACTCCCCCAACTAGGGTGAAAGGTAATTCTTTTACTGTTACTATTTAGATTAATCTCCCTTAAAAATAATATATTCACTATTTAAAATATTGACTTAAAAG